>JAABKJ010003027.1:0-26723 GCA_011634705.1 Andricus grossulariae
CGGTCCTACTGGGAGCCGATGTCAATTTTTAGATGACAGTTGCTCCCAGTGGGACCCTGCGGTGGTTGTTAACCTTTAGTTTTTAATTATATATATGTATCACGTTGGGGTCACCATTCGGTTTAGGTTTAGATTCCTCTAGAATCAAACCGAAGGCATTATGACGAAGCCACCAAACCCGTCCTCGGGTTGCGCATGGAGGGTCTCTGTACCAAGGGTTTCAGCTAAATATGATCACAATAATTAATAAGCAGTCAAAGATAATTTTCCAGAGATGGCCCGAAGAAAAAACTCCTAAGCGGAGGCGTTACAACAGTGCCGAAAGCTGAATGGCACCCTGGTGAGGTGTTTCAAACGGTGACTCTGGGAGACCGGTCGAACTTTCAGAGTATGCAGTCTTATCCTTGCATGCAGGGCTCTACCAGGATGGGCGAACCTTTTTCCCAGCTGCTCATGGGAACAACAATGATACCGCCAAGCCACCAAAAAGTTGTATATGCGGTATAAAACGATCGAGCGAGGAAAACCTGACAGGGGGTTGGCAAACAATGCCGATCACCCTAGAGTTTGGGGTGGTGAAAATAATTTGGATGCAAACAAAACGACGTACAGGTAAAACGCTCACATAGAATGGCCAATTCGACTCGAAGATGACTTTCGGGACTGCTGTGTTGCCAGCATTATCCCATTTCGCGGAGTCTTCATGACGCGTATGTACATTCTGTGGTGACAGAAACTCTCAGATCTTCAGCACGTTCATTAAGTCAATGCGAAATCGAGCTGCCTACCTCTCGACAACTCAATGCAAACGCAGAGCGCTTCCTCAATCGCTGCATGAACAAACCGCAGACGAAGAAGAAGAAGCGAGACTAAGACCAACCGTGGACACCGGGCACACCCTGAGAGATGATAGCAATTTCAGGACATGGAAGAACATTAACATCCAGATTGATCTTCAGCCGCAAGATCTGGCTGAAATGGATGCCTTTTTTCGTGAATCGAATGCTAAAACCGACGATGGATCAAATGACCAAAGATGCTTACATCAACTGAATAAGAAGATTGAATCAGCAAGACATAATGCGTCGGGCGTTCAGTGTATGTTTGACCACATAAAATCTGGTGGGTCATTCGCGGAAATGATCCGAAAGTTCGCCCGCGAACTTAGGATCTACCATCACACACTGAGCCATTCCACCTATCGCGCCGTTTCAGCGATCTCTCTGTTTCTGTCAAAAATCCACTTAAGCCCGACAATGCAATTTAGAGACTTTTTGGAGAGAGTTTTACAGGATCCCTACACTGGAACTAAAAGAAACCACTAAGAATATAATTCGTCTAAAGGATTTTTGCGACAACCTAATAACATTTGAGGAGGAATGTCCATCAATCGCTGCCGAAGATGTGACGAAAGTACACACAAACATCTGGCCCGCATGTTTACCTTAGACGTACATTTCGCAGTGACTGGTGTTAGGACGCACGATACTCCTAACAAAGAATAGCGATTTGTCCGCCCAAAGAACTGCGGGCTAATAACTTGTTTGAAAACGCTATGTGAGATCTTTACAGCTAATCTAAACGACTGGATTGTTTGAAGAATTGGACGCGTGTGGAGAGAGATGTACGAACGACGTGGCTCGAAAAAAATGTGGCAGCCTGCCAAGAGAAAGTGGTAATTAACAGGTGGGTATGCAAAAACTCATCAGTCTATCAGCGCTGCCTGTCGATGAACTGGATTGATTACCGGAAAGCTTTCGATTCAACCTCCTATAGACATACTATCTGTCTGCTGAAAATCTTAAAGGTTCATATACACATAGCGAGATTCATAGATAGATTGATGCCCCTTTGGTAAACTAGACTCACTATCTGATTTAAAAGTCATCGCCGGACAAGAACTGCGTCACCTTCCAGAAAGGCGTCTTTCCGTGCGACTTCATACTTCTGCCACTATCTCCCGCACTGCGCAATTCTCCTCGGTACTTCTGCAGCGAGAAAAATCATCGCGAGCGTAAGGTCACTCTTGTACTTTTCATGGATTTTATATGGTCCAAAAACGAGATTCGTATGGACTTTCGATTGTAAAAGTGTGCCAAGAATAATCTGAAGCAAAGACAAATTACTGGCGTTCCCAGAGACCTTGAGCTTGTGAACGTAAGCGTTATTAGACATCTTGGCACTGGACACAGTATCAGTGAAGGAGTCTCTCTGAAACAGATACAAGTGTCTCTTTCGACAGGTTTGGTCTTCCAATCTGTCGGCGTTGAACAAGGCATCTGCGACTAACATGCTTGTCGCTCCGGTTCTAATCTACTCAGTTGGAGTAGTTCCAAGGGCAAAGAACGAGCTTGCGGCCCTCGATATGCCACACGTAAGATTATGCATATGCAGAAGAGCTTGTATATCAATTCATCCGATCCACGATTATACATCCCAGGTTGTCAAGGCGGGCGCGGACTTCTGAGTCTCTAATGTCTTCATAACCGAATTGTTTTGGGTGCAGCTTACATCGTTGCAAATAGAAGAGATCCTCTCGTAAATGTGGCCAGGAAAGACGAGATCATTGGCAAAGGAGCGTTCCTTTACAAAGCTGCGGAACAGGCGGCCGAGACCCTTAGCCTGAATTTTAAAATCAGAAGTGAGGAAAATGCTATACTCCATCTAGATGCCTTAGTTCTGAAATACCAAGTAAGAATGCAGGGGTTGAAAAATTCCACCGACAGCTCCTCGACAAGAGAATGCACGGAAACTTTCACAGAAATGTAGAAGATCAACCCTTATCGAAGGATCAAACTGTGCTTTACTTAGATCATTAATACTTAATTCAGGTACAAAGGGTTTCAGTTTCGCGTGTCAGGACGGTGCCGTTTCCTCCTTAGTATACCGTGGCCGCATTTTACGTCCTAGAACACATACTAACCAGGTATCCCACTCACGTGAGAACAGCGTATCTCAACAGACATAGTGCGGCCCTGAGAGTGCTTTACTACCATCTTCGTCGCACTTATATTTTTGGCCGCGACCATACCCTGCTGAAAGCTCCGAGCGAGATAGAGTCAATTATCTAAAACGTGCAGGGCAGAATAATTATATAGACAAATATCAAGAAAAGTTTATTATTATTTATCAACAGATTAAATTGAATGATAGAACTTCCTAATTTCTTAAAATAATTGAATATTAATGTGATAGATTGCAAGTTTGTATCATCTAATTTTAAATAGGCCCAAGCTGCTTGGTAGATGCGCAGTTTAAGATGTCGGATTTTCAGCATTACGTTGAAAACTGTAACATCTCGTGTGCATTATCTACCCTACAAGAATGACTGATATCTATAATTATAGTTTCTTTATTAACTTTTTTCCAGTGCAATATTACGTATTCTCTATAAACTGGGAGTAAGAAATGTTGTGGGTAATGGTTATTTGTGGGTAAAGTTGGCTAGAGTACAGGGCAACGTCAAGCGGAGTAATGGATATGTGGGTAAAGTATACCTTAGTTTACCCTGGAGGAGGGTAACGACAGCGAAGTGTCACTTATTGACTTTATATCTGAAGAAGCGGCTATAAATAAGGAATTGTCATAAAATTTCGCGTGCAATGCAATCCAAACAAATGGTAATTGACATTAATTAGCGAAATAATCGCCGAAATTTCGAAATAGCACACTTTATTCGCCAAAATTAATTTGACAGCAGACACAGGGTTTGAAAGTCACAGTGGTGTTTGAAGTTAGGGCGCAGTTCCATGGAGGACATGGAGCTATATTAGCAGAATAGTACAAACCAGGAGGCGGAACGTTTTAGGTTAAACCCGAGCTTAAAAGATTCCTTACGGATTCGGGTCCGGACTTACACGGCACATGCAGCTACGCAGTAGAGTTATATGGCAATTATGGTTGCGCACTACAATTAAATGGCACCTACGAATGCGCATTACAATGACACGACACTTACATCTGCATAGTATAGAGGAGTCAACTAAGGTTCAAACCTTTCAACCTGGGGGCTTTCTACCGATTTTGATGAAAATTTTTGCATTGCACAGCTGAATGTGTGTAATGAAAAGTTAACAAGAAATCTTGTGCGCTGATTTGCAAATCCATGTTTTTTTGTTGTTGTAAATTTCCAAAAATCGATTAAAAACTTGACTAACTTGGATAAATTAAGTCCTAGTGCAACAAAAACACTGTGTATATATATTGGGGTTTCTGATTGTGAATTTGAGGGAAAAAAGTTCAAAATTGCGGACCAACCAATTTTAACATTTATAAACTTCAAAACAAAAATAATGATAAATGATTATTATTTGGCATGCATATTCCTCAAGGCATAAGAAGTTATTAAAAAATAATTTTGACCTGAGGTGAAGGGTGAAACAGCCTTAAATCGTGGAGAACATCCCCAAAAAGTGGGTTTTGAAGATTATTTCGAAAAGGGTGCATCGGTGAAAAATTAATTTTTACAGACAACTTGTACATAAAATATGCATAAGAAAGTATGGTATTCACGTTTCCTTTGTCGGCCATATATTCCGAGATATTCACCCTAGGAGTAGGTGGTCAGCGGTACCGCTCGCGTCGTACGCTTCTTTCGTAGCTCATATCTCGAAATGGGGTCGTTTCTGGTTAATCGTGCACGTTGCGGAAATTATGCAGAATTGTACGTTCTATAACTCAAGCTCAATACATTTTTATCGAAAAACCATCTCATTTGGCGATATGAGCTACGATAGGAGCGTGAGACCTACGTTGTCAATCTCACCCCCTACTGCCAGGGTGGATATCTCGGAAAGTATGGCCGACAAAGAAAAAGTGAATACAATAGTTTTTTATGTATATTTTATGTACGATGTTACTGGAAGCAGAATATACAATCGCAGTACTATGAACCTGAAAGCACTCACCATAAGTGAATGAGAATATAGTACAACTCCATTTATGCCTTAGAAAAAACCTTTGGAAAATACACCACAAAAAGGACAACGTTTTCAAAGAGGATGGATAGTTTCCATACTCATAGGCTTTCGGCGCCGCTTGCGCGACTGTCAGTCAGAAGTTTGGGAAACAATTTATTTAACACTTACAGTATCGTAAGAATATACATTTTTTTTGTTAAAAATGTTTTCCTTATTTCCTTGATTGCCCATTTTACACAATAAAAGTATAATTTACCGCCTTTCTCTCTGAAAACCCCAATAATTCATCATCATTGTCTTAAATAACTGAATAACAATTAGCGCACAGCGATTTTTGTTTAATTTTCCATTGCACACATTCAGCTGTGCAATTCAAAAGGTTTCATTAAAATTGGTGGAAAGCCCCCGGGTTGAAAGATTTTTCATTTTTAACGTCTAACGTGACTCCTCTAGTAGAGTTATACGACGCTTACGGATGCACAGTACAGTAACATGGCACTAACATCTGCGCTGTGTAGTTCAATGGCACTTACGGATGCGCAGTAAAGTTTCATGCTACTTATGGATGTGCAGTTGTTAAATGTCGCTTATTGCGTGCTGTAATGTTAGGCGTTCTTATGGATAGGCAGTAGAGTTACATAGAACTTACATGTGTGCAGTAGAGGTCCATGGGACATATACTTATAGATACTTATAGATACGGAACGTTGAGAGGCCAAAACGAAAACTATTTTAAATAGAAGAATGTGGTGTTTTTAGTCACAGCACGCAAATTTGGATTCCAAATTCTAAAAGTGGATTTAATTTTGGAAAATGTTATTGAATTGGTAGATTTACATGAAAGTTGAGTACGAAGGGATTATCAAGTGAATATCCGTGAATTTGCCTTAAATTTGTGTTCTGTTACTTCAAAAATTCCCTCGTATTGGTTTTCATGGTAACGCTCTGATTTAATAAAATTTGCCAAATTTAAGTCGCTTTTTTGAGTTTTTGAATTTTGACCCCAAATTCCTCTTCTTCACTTCGGACAACGCCCTTGTACTTACTTTTGCGAAAACTAATTGATTTAATAACATTTTCGAAATATGAGTCGCTTTTTCGAATGCTTAAATTTTGACGCCAAATTCCTTCTCTGTTCCCAGAAAACCCACCTTGTATTGACGTTCATAGAAATCTACCAAGTTAATAAAATTTCGAAAATTTTAGATCAATCATTGAATTTTCACGCCAAAGTGTTATCTATCACAAAAACCCTCCTCGTACTGACTTTCATAGAAATCTGCCAAATTAATGAAATTATCAAAAATTAAGTAAAATTTTGGAATTTTTACCCCAAATTCGTGTTCTGTGCCCCGGAAACCTCCCTCGTACTTAGTTTCATGGAAATCTACCAAATGAATAATGTAATGTAATAATGGTGTAAATATGCTTATGTGCACTCAAAATTATATTTCTTCAAACAGCCGTAAAATTATCTAAACACGTTTCGGATTATCCATTTTAAAAACTTCGTATCTGCCCTTTCAATACCTTAATCGAACGAGTGCTTCCTGAGTCCAAAGCGGCGCAGGCGATGCGAAATTTTGGGACTTCCTGTATTATGTGTATACGCGAGTGTAAGGACCGCTTCAAAGACCACGCCAAATGGAAAAGGGTGTACCTTCAGCACTGCAGGAAAGCAAAGAGATCCATTTTCGTGCTAACGTTCTCCGTCAGGTAATTAGGAAAGATGTGCTGGAATTACATTCACGGCTATCAACTGAGCTGAGCGAGCAGAGCAAAAGCTTTCAGCACCAGCAGGGCAGAGCAAACATCGGTTACAAATGGAGTTCGTCGCTGCGTACGGCGTTTCCTACCCTTGCATCCTTTTTTAGCCACCACGATCGCCTTTTTCCTTCTGCCAAAGGGCGAGCACGCACTGGCTTTACAAGAGGTAGCTTTCTCAAAGAAGGAAAGGAGGAAAGAATGCCTCGATGGCAATTTCAAAGGACCCACTGCATAAGAAGAATGGCGCACTGTGAAACTCGAAACAAATGAAGAGGGGGAGATCACAGGAATAGGGCTGCTAGTCCTCCTGCCTTACGCGACTACAAATAAAAATATGCACATTTCTTTCTCGGCTGAACTTACTTTATAAAAGAAAAGGCACGCACTATTCAACTGAAGTTTATTTCAACGCTTTAGTAAGAAAAAAACTTTATGTCTTAAAAGAAGAAAATTTGTAACATTAATTTTTTTTCTTTTCAATTAATATTGTATTATTAGCTACGATCTGGTGAATCATCACACCGATGCTGGAAAATATTATGTCCTCACATAAATGTCTACCTGTATGCTAAAATTATAATTCATAACAACATTCTCGAATTTAATTTGGTCATTTATTCAAGTTAGGTTTTCTTCTATGAATTAAATTGAACAAGGGCCTCCATAGAAAATAAAAGACGAGTCAATTTCATTGTAGTAATTTTTAAGAGGGTAAAATTCAATTACAATAAGATACAATGATATATTCATCATTGAAATAAGCACCTGAATCACACTTTGTTTTTTCTGCGTAAAGGAGAGAGTATGCCCCTTGTGTAAGGAGTCCATGGAAGTTTCCAATGAGGTGTGATCTTTTTTTACGTAACTTTTGAACTAAATTCAATGAAAAAAAGAACTAGAAAATAAACAACATTGGGGTCTATAGTTTAAACAAAATTACTACTTCCTAAGTTTTGGTGAATAAAATTGTTAATAAAAACAATTTAATGGAAGTTTATTACCGGAGCACCATGCAGTTTTAGAATACATACAATTTTAAGTTTAAATTACAGCATGCACAAAAATAATATGAGCTGTTTCTCGATACCAGCAGATTACTTTACTCACTGTCAAAAAATAACTAAAATAAAGAATTTACCGTTTGGGTGCACAATAACGATGTTCTTGAATTTCCAGAGGTAACTTGTTTTTTAATTGTTCTTTGTGAAGTTATGTACAAAACAAATAAAATATGAGTAACTTCCAAAAATGCAAGAACACCGTTATTGCACCCTACAGCTCAATTGTGTTTTTATTTGAAACAGCTTCACATTTTATGACATGGATATTCCGCTTACTTAAATTGATGGAAAGTTTCTATAAATTGAGAAACGATTGGTGTCAAACTTTAGACAAACTTTCACGCTCGCAGTGAGCAACCGCCTATGAGACGGCGTTTATCTAACAATATTATTGTTTACTGATTACTACGAAGGAATAGTAAGGAGTAGTATCCCTGTAAGTGAGAAGTGGGGCGAGCAGCCTCCAATAGATCGTTAGTGTTTGCCTAGCTTACAAGGCAAGTGTCGCTTCCGCGCAAATGCGCATTGCTATTGTCGGGTCACGTCTAATCCCCGCTCCAAGAAGGCAGGAGCCCCACTCCAGCACATTACATTTCGAAAAAATTTCAGGCAGTAGAGCGGAAGAGCGCATGTGCGCGGAAGTGACACTTTTTTTGCTTTGGTTAAGCACTTTTTAAACAAACGATACATTAAAGTTCGAGTAAATGTAGACTTATTGGATAAATTCAAACTAGAAACGGGAGTAACGAACAGTCCGACCTACTTTCTAAGATCCTTCTTAAATCACAAATCGAAGAAGAAAATGTAACCCCTTTCATCTAAAAACCCTAACCATCCAATATGAAAGACCCTAAACAGAAAAGATCAATTAGA
Source organism: Andricus grossulariae (assembly GCA_011634705.1). Lineage (NCBI taxonomy): Eukaryota > Metazoa > Arthropoda > Insecta > Hymenoptera > Cynipidae > Andricus > Andricus grossulariae. The sequence continues at coordinate 8,621 of JAABKJ010003027.1, forward strand.
GCTCACAATTCCATGTTACAATCAATATGAAATATCTCATTATCGAGTACGGGAAATACAGTGATACCTGAGAAAAATTAAGAATACCAGACTCTTTTCAAGAAGCATTAGGACAACATACGCAAGTCGAAAAGGTAATCCAATACTTAAAAGAAATCAATTTGTTTTCTCAAATTTAAAATAGTATTCTATGTACAACGAATCCTTTTTAACACACAATCTGTTACTGACTGTTTTCAATTCCCGAATGAAAATTCAGGAATGACAGAAAGAGCGCGAGACGGCGTTTTAAGAACTGGCGGTTATATATTTTGTATGGGAGGAGATAGGCTACGCGAAAAAAAGTTAAATTATTCAAATTTTTTTTGAAAAGTGGACATGAAATACTAATTGTGGGTAAGTTCTTGTTGGATCGCATATTTTGGAGCTGAGTAAATAATTAAAACTTAGGCTTCAAAAGCAATATTAACATTCGTAGCTACTGGCCTTGTTTGGCATTGCTTTTCACGTGTTGAAGTTTCTGAATAAAAAGTGCCTTCTCAATCCCTACAGCGCACAGTGAGCCGGGAGACCCGAAATCTTAGCCATAATAAAAAACATTGAACAATCTGACTAAAAGTGCGTACACGGAGGTTTTCAGGGTCGCTGATTACGAATTTTTGGTCAAGAACAAAAAATTCAAAATGGTGGATTCAAAATTGCGCCAATTTTTTGAAAAAGGTTGATGATTAGGCTGAAAGTGCTTGCTTCGGGGTTTTAGGGATGGCTAATTACGATTTTTTTTGTCAAAAATTCAAAATTCAAAATGGTGCATTCCAAATGGCGGCGAAAATTAAGAAAAGCTGACCGATTATGATAAAAGTGCTCACTCGGGGGTTTCAGGGGTCGCTGATCACGAATTTTTAGAAAAAAATGCAAAATTCAAAATGGAGGATCCAAAATGGCGTCCAAAATTTAGAATACATAACGGATTGGGCTAGAAAGGCTCACTCAGGGGTTTTCGTGATAGGTGATTGCGAATCTTTGGTCAAAAATAGAAAATTTTAAATAGTGGATCCGAAATGGTGGCAATAATTTTGAAAAGTTGACGGATTGAGCTAAAAATCTTAGATTCTAGTGATTCTCCGCGGGCCTAACATAGAAGGGTGTCAAAGTACATACTTAATCATTTGAACTATATTACTCATTACATATGAATCAATTTATGATCAATTTTTTAATTATCACACGTGTTTTCAATTAAATTTTATTCAATTTCAAGTTTATTAGTAGATGTAGAGGGGGGTTTCTGGATCAATGGGAGCGGGGGGGGGGGATTCTAAGCCACTTTTACAAGAGGGATACTCAGCCACTTTTACAAAAGGGATTCTAAGCCACTTTTACAGGGGGGGGATACTGAGCCACTTTTACAAGACGGACTCTGGATATGCATTCTGTTCATGCTAAAAGCATCTATCACAGAGTAATATTGCCAAAAGTTATTAATAATTCAAATTTTCGGTAATTAAATTTCATGTAAAAAAAATATGAAATAAAAATTATTTGAATGTTTCAATAAAAATAATAGTTGTACTTTCTGTCAATGTTTGGGATGTTGTAAAATGATTATCTGAATTTAATTTTCAAAATTATATGTAAACGTGTTTTAATTTTTTCTTAAATTACTAGAAAAGGTTACTAATAAATTAAATTTTCAGAAATGAAAGTGAGAATTAAAAAAAAATGTAAAGTAAAAATTGTTTGAATGCCTGAATGAAAATGATAGTTTAATGTGTTTTATGTTGTGAACAGAATAATTTATTATTAGCTCATTAATTTTCTTCACAACATTAAATTACATAAATATTAAATTTTCATTTGTTCAAATTGTGTACATAAATTGATTATTTACTTCAAGGCTCTGTAATTGAATATTAGCTATAATTTTTATAATAAAAGATTTATTTATGTTCATATTTGAAATACCCCTATTCCGGTCACATATTTTTAAAAACGTTTTTGACCTTGTGAAATGAGTATCTCAATTAAGTTTTCAAAGTTATGTGTACATACGTTTTAATTTTTTTTTGGAATCAGTTCAAAAGGTTATTGATAATTCAAATTTTCAGAAAAATATAAGTTAAAAATTATTTGAATGCTTCAATGAAGATAATTATTTAATTCTTTTAATGCTCTGAAACCATTATTAAATTATTAACTGATCAACTTTTCTTTATAATAATAAGTCACATAAAGATTGAATTGTAATTTTTTTCAATTAAGTACATGAATTTATTATTTACTTCATGGTTATCTAATTGCATATTGGCTATAATTTATATAATAAAAGTTGAATCCCAGTGAAATATCAAAATAAGTTACTACTATTATTGTTCATAATAATTATAAACTTTTGAAATTCAACCATCTGTCGTGTCATGAGGAGGGGGGGATTATAATCTTTCTATGCCTGCTGCTGAAGACTGGTGACCTTCTCAGCATAAAACATCAACAAATTGCGAATCTCGGTTTCCTCCACCCCCCCCCCAACCAGAAAAAGAAGTTTTGGTGGGACTGACGCTACAACAAGGCTATCCACCGGACGGCGAATCACTTCTTAACTCGGACATGATTTTCGACTCGCAAAACAAAATACGCGCACATAGATGGTAGTTAAGTGTACAATTTAAACCATGAATAATACAAACAATAAAATAGCCTCGGAATGGACTGAAACTTTGATTGAAGAAATGCATACACACGGTAAACGTAAAGGTCGAGCTTCAGGCGATGAATGGAGACTGGGTGTTTGGAATGATAGAGGAGTGAATGATCTTAAGGTAAGTGGACTACGAGAAACTATGCACGCAAGGAACCTAGATATTATATTTGTACCTGAGATGAAGAAAAAGGGTTGTAAAGTAAATGGCAGAATGCCCAGAGGCAGACCGCGGAAAGAATGGTTAGAATGTGTGAACAAGACCTTCATCAGAAAAGACGTAAGAGGCTCAAACTTTCGAACGAAGCGAGTTTATGTCGTTTTGCCATGAGGTAAAATTCTCATTTTTAATGTATTTTTATAACTAACGTTTATAACACATTTGTAGATCTTTTTTGTTTAATTAACTTTTGTATTTTCTTTTTTTTTTGTATCTTGTGTTGTTTTTCAAAAAATTACATATATTTTTAATCTTCTTTTTACGATTGAAAGAAAATATACTAGTCCTATTTCAAAATAATTAACTAAAAACCTGTAGATCCTTCTTGGATAAACAACTTTCGTCATTATTTTTTTTGTACCTTCCCTTGTTTTTTCAACAATGTAATTTTTTTATTCATTTTCAATGCTGTATTTTAAGAATAAAACAGAAACCAAGCGTCCTATAAATAGTGGTTTTTAACAAATTAACCGATCTTTTTGTTTGTGTCATAATTTCTTTTAATCCATGTTTTTTCGCATCTTCCATAGTTTGAGCGACCAAATGGAATTTTGGATTTTTCATTATTTTTAGCGTCATCAACATTTTAATGTCAGACTTTTTTTCTGAAATTCAAAAAGTTGTTAGGATAATCTTGTAGGGCTTCCAAGAAGCAACTTTTTACTATATTCAACTTTTTTTCATATTACCTGATGTTTGGCTGAAAATTTTCATTTTTCGTCTGATTTTTTAAATATCGCAAATGCAATAATTCTTTTAGCATAAGGATGAATTGTTTGTCTTTCTAAGTACTACGAACAGCCACGTGTACAATTTTCAAATATTGTAGAAAATGTTCCTAAAGAGATGGGAAAAATATGCTAAATAACACAGCCTAACTCTAATTTTGGTTATTTTGAAAATTTTGGAAATTTCTGCTATTTCTAATAATGAATTGGAACACGAAATTGAAAAAAAATTATAATTGTGAATTTTAACAAGAAACGTTCCAAAATAATCAAAATTTGAATTTGGAACATGGAATTTTCTAAAAATAATTCTGATTCTGGATTGAAACATGGACTTTTTTCCAAAAAATTATCATTCAGATCTGAAACAAGGAATTTTTCTAAAGAATTACAATGATTCTCTGTTGGAACAAAGATTTTTTCAAAAAGAATTCTGATTCTGATTTGGTAAAGGTAATATCACAAAATAACTCTAATTCCGAATTGAAAGATGATATTTTCAAGAAAAATCATAACTATCATTTTGTTTGAAAGATCCTTCTGATGTATAGATTTTCGACTGTTTTATTGTCCTGAATTGAAGATACGCTTCCCGATATCTATAGAACAATTATAATTTTCATATTATTTTCGGTTCTCGCATATTTTTGAAAGAAAGTGGTAAAATTGTTTATTTTAAGAAAAAAGAGGGCTTTCTGTTTCTTTTCGACTTTTTGCATTTTTATATGCTTAATAAAAATATATTAATTTATTTTAGGCTATATAATGTATACTTTTTTGAAAATTTATCCAAAAGTAAGGATAGTGTTAAACTGAAATGCTTTATAAAAGAAGGCGATGTTGTAGCATTTTTATCTTTAAAGAAACCGTCACTGCCAGCAAGGTGACGCATTTACAACTTGTTTGTCTTCAAAATCATGATATTGAATAAATTTTAGACTTAATCTGTTTCGAATATCTTTACCAACGCCTCGTGTCTAAATTCGCGAAAAATGTTTGTTCAATTTTGAACAAATTTTAATTACCAGCAGATTATTTTATTTCATAATCAATTTTTAACATTTATAGTCCTGATGTCTTTATTTAGTATTACACACAATGTTTTCTTTCAGTCAAATTAAATTAAATTTAATCATAATTTTAAAAATGAAAATATATGAATAACTTCACTACCTCAAAAATAAGATAATCATTGGTAATCAAAATTGAGATAACATTTTTTACTCTTGTCTTACTTGGAAGCAAAGACTTTATATATGTTTATAGGTTTTTGAATTGGAAATGACTTACACGAACTCGTATGGATAGCCAATTTTCTAATTTTTTCTAATCTACGTTCCATTTTAGGGCAACAGATTCCAAAAATAAAACTAAAAATATTAGAAATGCAATTTCAATTCCTAAAGTTAGTTGAAAATTCATTCTTCAAGTTCAAGATTCAACTTTTTAGTTTGAAAGTCCCTTTTTGATCATTAATTTCTGTAGAAAATTCATCTTTTTGATTAAAAAATGAACATTTTAGTTGACAATTTGAATCTTCGGTTAAATTTTGAATACTTTTTTTTTCACTAATTTTTTTTTTATAATAATTTATCATTTTTGGCTAAAGCTGTAACTGATTGTTTGAAGAATGATATGTGTCTTTTGAGGATTCAACTTTTTTGTTGAAAATTAATATTTTTGGCATGAGAATCAAAATATTCACTCAGAGAAATTTTCTCTTGTGCAAAAACTTCCCTTATGCTACTAACTTCACCTAATCTTGCAGCCAAATAATTCTTTTCATGTGAAACATATATTCGGGTTGTTCAAACGAACCTCTTCTCCAAGCTCTCTTCTTCAATATTCCTATTTGTGTTTAAAAATCCTCTCACTTTTATAAAAAAATTAAACCGTTTAGCTTAAAATAAAACTGTCTATTGGCAAATTAAACGGTCCCATGTGTGGTTAAAAATTGATCTTTTTTCAGTTAAACGTTCAACTCTTTCGTTGGAAATTCGTCTTCCTTGATTGCACATTAACTTTCTCGTTGAAAATTCTTATCTTACGGTTGCACGGGCCAGTCGCGCACTCGCGATTAATGATCTTCCCGAAGAATGATCGAACTGGAGGAAATTGTTGTGTGTCACCCGTTTGGGCATTGTTACACAATCTGAGAGAAATTTGACATGACTAGGATTTTAAGTGACGTTTAATATGTGTGGAAAAAAAGCTTGCAAGCGGGAAAAAACCACAAAATGTGTTAATTCATTTTATGAAAGAAAAATTGAGAATATAAGAAGAAGGGAAAGGGGGTAGAGGGTTCGAAAGAAGAAAGTAGCTGGTATGTCAGGGGTGGCAAGGCCACCTCGACCTGGGTGACTTATTTCATGAGAAAGTCTTTTGGCATCGCTTGTTTGCGAAGAGGATCAAAATTATATTTTCCTAGAGAGGAAATAATTTCATGAGGTGGTAATGATGTAGACTCGTAGAATTTAGTAACGGTTTCTTTGATATGCTCTGAAATATAAGGTAATTGAAATTCTCTGTGAAGGACAGAGTTTTTGTTATATCTGGGGGTTTTTGTGATACGTCTGAGGAATTTATTTGGTATAATCTGGATGTGATTGATGTTACTTTTTCACGCACCTCCCCAAATTGTACAGGCATATGTTATGATTGGTCGAATAAACATTTTGTAAATCAGGATATCATATTCAGGTTTTAGACTCGGGTGCCTATTAATATTAGGATTGAGGCGTGACATGACCACGAGGGCTTTTCCCTTAGTTTTCTGGATATGCAGCTTCCAATTCAGACGTTTTTAAAGCTTACCTCCTAAATATTTTATGGAGTTTTTTCCCTTCTGTTGCGTTGTTAAACATTTTCAATGGATTCATTTTAGCTGGCCTTCTGACTAAGAAAAGGATTAATTTTGAGTTTGCTACGTTTATTTTAATTCTCTAGAGTTTAGTCCAAGCCTCAATGACTTCAAGGGCTATGCTAAGCAGTTCTACAATTTATGAAACTGACCAGGAGGAAGTGAATAGTGCGGTGTCGTCTGCATATAATCCAATTGAAACTTCGGGAACCTCAGGGATGTCGTTTACGTAGATGATAAAGAATACCAGTCCTAGAATGCTGCCTTGGGGCACACCGGCTTGGACGGGTTTCTCTTTTGGAAGTGTCTGGCCTATTTCAACTGAGAATTTCCTATTGGTAAGATTGAAATGTATAAAATGGATAAGCCCTCTTGGGAATTTGTGATTTATCAGTTTTCTGAGCAGTCATACATGCAAGACACTATCAAAAGCTTTTTCTAAATCGAGGAACACAGCTCCAGTATGTTTTTTTCGATTGAAATTTGGGCTAATGGCTTCGGTGAGCTTGAGCATCATATGCTGCCTAGAGTGGCCTTCTTCAAAAACATATTGTTGCGGTTCAAGGATGCTGTTTTCCTCGAGGTTATAGTTAACAAGAGTGAGTATTATTTTTTCAAAAGCTACTTTCCAAGTTTCAGGGAAGTAGCTTAGATGTATACAGGCATTGGAGATAAATGCAAGGAGAGTTAGGCACGATTTAGGAAGCTTTTCGAGGACTAAATTTAAAATAGAATCAGGGCCGAGTGCTTTGTTATTTTCAGTATTTTACATTTGCTTGGATAATACCTTGCAAGTTATTTGTTTTAAGTTATCGATGCTTGGGATTTTTTGAAAGTCTGGAACAATTTTTTCACATTCGGAGATGTGTTGCAGGTCAGTAGGCTCGTCGTGTGGAGTGAAGTTACTTTCATAATTTACTGCTAGGAGATTTGCTTTATCGATGGGAGAAAGCGCGTACGTTTGATCCGGTTTTTTGCGAGGGAGGGAAGGATATTAGTTCGCAGCTTGGTTAGGTATTTAGTCATACGATATATGGAGTTATCTTCAATTTTAATTTTACCGACTTCTGTATTCCGTTTTTTACGTCGGTGCCCCCGAACTGTGATTGCAATAGTTTTCCGAAGGCGGTTAATGATATTTTTAAGAACACAACTTTGAGTTCTCTGATGGGTTCGGCTGAGTTTATTACGAGTGTGAATAAGTTCTTCAATCTCGAGGCTGGAAGGTGGATCGTATTTTCTAATGGTAGTCTGAGGGACTGAAGCGTGAGTGGCAGTTTTTATGCTAGAGGTAAGATTATATATGGCTTTGTCAATGTGAGTAGTGTTTGTTAGTGAAGATTCAAATTTACTATGAGTTTTTAGGGTCGAGGTGAATGTTTGACAATTAGCTTTTGCAAAATAATAGCGAGGCGCGGCTGGAGATTTTCCGCAACTGGTGAAAAGGCTTAGAAGTACTGGTCGATGATATGAGTCCAATTCGTCAATGATGATAGTGTCGTGATTGTAGAAGTCATTTTTTGTAATTGCAAAGTCAATAAGGTCGGATTTATGTTTCGTATCATAGGGGAAAAATTTATGCGAGTCTGGTGCAAAGACAAATAGGCACTTGTCATTTATGTATTCGAATAACTGTTTTCCAATTTTGTTTTTGATTCTGCTGTTCCAAACTAAGTATTTGGCGCTTAAGTCGCCCGCAGCAATTACCCAGAGTGCAAGTTTGAATATTTTTTTGCAATAGATTCTTGTGAATTGGTGAGAGGGTGTTTGGTAGAGTGGGGCGATGATATTTTCAGCGAAATAGTGTAATGTTTAACCAAGAAGATTTGATTTTTATCGAAAAGGATACATTTTCGTGAAAAAATGAAACAGTAACATTTTCAGATAAAAACATTTATTCTAAATAAGAAAAACTGATTTTCAACCAAAAATATAAATTCATAACCAAATCCATTGATATTTCCTCAAGAGATTGAATATTCTCCCGAAAAATGCGAATTTTCAATCAAATACAGGAATTTCGAACCAAATGTTTAAATATTCAGCTTCAGAAGATAGATTTGGAGCCAAACAGTTATGAGTCAAAATTTCAGTTAAAAAAATTAACTTTCATCCAGAAAACATAAATTTGAATAAAATAATTGAATTCTGTACGAGAAAAAAGGATTTTCAACTAAAATAATGAATCATCATCAATCAAATGAATGAAATTTTAACGAAGTAGTTCTACTTCCAACTGAGCAGTTGATTTTTCAAGCGAAAAAGATGAATTCTGAACGAAGAAATGTCCTTTTTGTTATTTCGACCAAAAAAGATTTCAATTTTATGCCAACAATATTTGAATATAACCAAAAAGACGGATTTTTCACAAAATAGTTTAAATCCTTAGCCAAAACAAATCCTTAGCCAAAATAAACGATGAATTTTCTTAAATGCTCTATGAATGCTCTGTTCGAGTATAAATGCTGAAAACAGAAAGAAAGAGAGAGAAGAAAAAAAGAAACTTTATCATTGTTACATGGTGGGTTTATTTTTGTAAGTACGCATAAACAATTTGCAAACGATATACATATATTTTCAATAAATTCTACCCAGAAGGTGAGGAACATTAAGCATAATAAGCTAATGGGGGTTAAGGCGGCGCCAGAAAGCTAATGCAGCTGCTCTTCCTTGCCGTCCTCCATCGATTTCAGCGTAAACCACAAACTTAGTTGATGGTATTGCAATAAACACGTGGTCGCAGTCGCTTCTCAGTATAATAGTAGGATCGTAAAGCATGAAAGCACTTTTACGTTCAAATTGCACACCATGTAATTTCAGCATAATTTCAGTTGGTACTTCACCTTCCGGAGTTGAGTGAACTGCACTACATTGCACAGAAATATACCGAATGTTATCAGACGTGCGCACAAAGACTGCATAATGTTCAAAGTCATTCGGTGGCTCAGTTTCCAACCAATAAGGATCATCGTTCACCATCCTCATATCAACATTAATAACGCCTCCAGAGGTTATCAACCTAACCTGACCATCACCTAATTTAGTGGGGAAAAATGTATATTTACAGAATTTGTGTACACTACTAACCTGAAATATTTAACAATTTTTATCATTCAAGAATCTCTCGAATTTTGTACCTCGACTTCAACTTATCATATGGCTAGGAAATTTGTAGAGAAATTCTGGAACTGGGAGACAACAATCCTCAAAATTTTATATTTTCAATCTTATACTTCAAAATTTTATCTATCATGGTACATTACCCAAGGACCTTCAAATTAATTAATATCATTTGTAAATTTGTTGAAAAAAAAGAAAATTTCATGCTTTTCAATATTACACTTACAATCGTTAGGCAGAAACCCGACGCATGTGAGGAGTAGAACAGAAGGAATTATATTCATTCTTTCTAATTGTCACTAAGAGCGGGAAACAAAAACGTGAACTGATTACTGAATAATTTCGACGGGTATTTATACAAAATTTTACGTCTGCCAAACGGTGCGTTTTATTTGATCTTCAAAATAAACAGAGGGGAATGCGAAAGATTATGAATCTCAGACCTCGAAATTTTCTCTATTTGCTAGGTTCACAGAAAAAACTAAATGTAATCTTTACAGCGATTTCAGAAGATAATCTTTACCTGCAACAAAAATTGACTTTGCATGTTAAGATTCACCCATCTCATGAAAAATGGTTGCCACTTCAACTCTATTAAATCTTGCGGAAACAAAAATCAACAATAATTTCCTTATCTTCCTCAGCCTAATGTATTAAAATGCGAACAAAGATAAAAAAAATTAATATGCCTTAAGAAAGGCTGACGGGTTTTATGCTAATACAAGTGGTAAATGGAAGCAAAACAAAATTGATTAGAATTCAAATTTCTGCAAAAGGATCTGAGAAAATACCCCTTGAAAGGGAATTATCATTTTTTCAATACGGTATTTTACAACACAAATAAAGACTAGAAAAATTTTTCTTTTTGATTTGGACAGAATGACATTTATTGTTTCAAAATTCAGGATCAAAATCGATGAAACTAAAAATTAATGAAATAGGAGAAAGCAGAAAAAATATTTGTAGAAATTTCCTCATAAAACAATTTTATTTTTTGGCTTTTTTCGTTCATCGGATCCTTTCAAAGAAAATGATCAATTTGAAATTTATCAGCAAAGCCAGGGCCATTTTTTCAATTTTTTATTTTTTTATTTTCATATAACTAGTTAAAATGTATCAATTTTTTTAAAGCTGTGTGATAAATATTACTTCAAAATATGATAAAAAGGGGAGTTCTGATGAACAGAAGAGTTCAATAAAAAAACGGGGATTGTGTAAAATTTTCAACTTTATCAAAATAATCAAGGGCTGGCTTTCCCTAGGTCTATTTCTGTGCATCATATGAAGGAGAGGAGATAAAAATTTGGTTACGCTGTTCGTCTATTGTTCCAAATATGCTTTGTACAACGAATTTTTTGAAACAATTATGATTCTGAGTTGGATCATTGAATTTTCGAAAAACAGTTATAATTCACATCTGCAAGAAAGAGTTTTTCTAAGGATTTACAATACTGTTGTCTTTAAAAGTATAATTTTCGAAAAGAATTTTGATTGTGATTTGGAAAAGTAGATTGTTAGAAAAATATTATAATTCAGACCTGGAACAAGGAATTTTTCAAAATAATTACAATTTTGACATGAAACCGAAGATTTTTAAAAAGAATCATAATTCTGTTTGGAAACAGAAAATTTTCGAACAAAAATTTTAATGCAGATCCCAAATAAGGAATGTTCCAAAAGAATTATTATTCTGACTTTAAAAGAGAATATTTTTCAGCAGAATTATAATTCTGAAGAGAACAGAGACTTTTTAAAGCAAAAATATATAATTGCTCTTTAAGTCTCTTTCTCGTATTTTGCATCGTTTGACTCAAAATTTGAATTTTTAATTTTCTATGGTGTTTTCGACAATTGAAATCAAAATGACAAGTCCTATAAAAAATAGATTCAAAAAATATTATAGGACTTTTAAAAAGCTATAATTCCTTTTTCAGTCTTTTTCATTTATTTGGTGTCGTTTGGATCAAAATTCGAATTTTCGATTTTTTTCATAGTATGGTCGGAAAATAAAATAAAAATTTCAAGTCTTAACAAAAAATGGTTAAGGGAGGAATTATGGGTATTTTAAAAAGCTACAATTCTTCCCCAAAAACTCAAAAAATCACAAAAAGTATAATAAGTCGAAAGTCTACAATTTTCTTTCACAGAACTATTTTATTTGATGCACAAAAAGTGCTCAACAAGTTTAATCTTTCTTGCTAATGTAAAACACACCTCAATTCATTTCACAAAAACTCAAAAATCAGTGAAAATACAATAAGTCGAAAGTCTGCAATTTTCTTTCACAAAATTATTTTATTCGATGCACAAAAATTGCTTCAAAAGTTTTACCCTACCCCCTAGCTAATGTGTAATACCCCCTAATTCTTTCCTTCATACCTGAAAAAAATTAATAAATATACAATAATACAAAAATCTGCAAATTATAAATTAGTTTATGTCGCAATAATTTTTATTTCACAGTAAATTTCTCTTTGACCTTACACATTTTATATCGTTATTAATAGTTCTTGATTTTGTTTCTTCGATATTGTATCAAAGCTCTTAGTAGATATGTCCTTAACATAACAAACATGTCTATTGCAAAATTTTAATAAATAATATCTTATTGCTTCCTTATAGAGGAATTTTTCTAATAGAAGCACTTCATAATATTTTCAAACTGAGCTTTTCATAACAATGATTAACATAATTCAAGGTTGATGCAAAAATATAAAAGATTCCTTGACTTGAAGTGAACCGATTTACCTATTAGTACAAATAGGTACATTTCAATAAAGAGTAGGAAAGCTATGGCCATGTATAATATTTTTAAAATCATTCTTTTACAGATAAACCTTTCTGATTGATATAATTCAACAATAATGTCAAAAAGATTCCTTGATTCGAGAAGAAAAGATTTACCTATAATATTGACAGATTGTATCTAACAGTGCGGAAGTTATGGTATTTCATATAATTTAGAAAGTCTGTTTGAGACAGAAAAACTTCTTTCATGAACATAATTCAAATCTCAAGCAAGAATATAAAAGGCTCCTTGATTGCAGACATTTTGATTGACCTATTCATATCATGTTATTCTGACTTTCTATGAGAAAGTTAAATGTGTACTATAAAATTGTAAATGTAAACAAGGTGGAAACATCAGAGATCGAATTCAGACCTAGTTTATACTATGTGTTCCTGGTATTCTACTGCAAAACGCATTCTTTTAATTGATTGCTCGAATCGAAATCCTCCAGCATCCAAGCAAGCTTAAGCTCGTTTTCAAACACTTTTTATAGACCTTTCTACTATTTCGTTTTCTAACATCGCTACTGCCCGGTACAGTCGTACAATTACTTCCATTTCCGCTTCGTCCTTATATCAAGGAAGTGGTTCTTTATAAATCACATCTTTCATGTGCCCACCAGAAAAAGAAATCCAGTCGTGCGAGATTAGGAGATCTGGAAACGACATAATACTTTTCTTGGAAATGCAATTATATGTCAATGAATCAGTTCCTTTGATTTATTTCTTTGTATCCAATCCACTGTTCGCCATACTGCTCATTCAGAAATTGCAGAACTACTGCGGATCGATGAGCTCGATATCTATCGTGTTGAACAGCAAGTGAAAATTTTTCCAAAAATTCTGAAAGGGCGCCTGTCAGGAAGGTTAGGTATTGTGCGCCCTACGTAATCGTTATGAATTTAGAACATTTAAGACCAAATAGAAACCAACTGAGAAATATATCATCGACCCAATGATTGACCAACATTGGCCGCGCACAAGGCGTTGACACCCCAAGCTTGGTACAATATTGCGCCAATCTAAGTCTTGGTAATTTCTCATCGGGAGGACATATTCTTACCATTATTTTACTCATAAATGATAAATTTAAAAATTAATTATCACGAGGATTTTCAAATAGAAATTTTTATATTATGAACAACGGCGGATAGTATCCTCGGTTGAGAGAAAAATGATTTACTGCATTCTATTATTCAATGAATTCAATGGCATAAATATTTAAGTATTGTTTGCATCAACTGGCTGATGTACAATTGAGAAAAAGAAGTGAAATGTCAAAAGTGAGTTTTACTCTCAAAGCTACATAATTGGTACCTAGTTGTACTTTAGCGCCCTATGAAGTTATTTGCGTGATTGTTAAATCGCTGCCCAGAAACATAGGGTTTTATCTTTAGTTTTAGAAGTCAATGAATTCGATATGTTTTCTATTACTTCACAAAGAGAACAAGAGACAATTAAGTAACTTTCAAAACTGTTATGAGTTTGCAGCGTTTGAAAATCCGCACAAGTAAAGAAATTCTTTATTTGAAAAGCCTGAATGTTTTTTCTGATTATAGCAGTATTTCATGCCAAAAGCATTACCAAAATCCCTCCAGTACTAATTTGAAAAGTCCAAATGTTTGCGATTATTGCAGCATTTCCTGCCAAAAGCATTAATAAAATGTTCAACGTCTATGACGCATTTTAAATTTAATGCAGAATTTCATGTTAAAAGCACTACCAACAAGTTTAATCTATTTTGTGCATGTGAATTCTATCCTAAATCAAGCCCTGAAGCTTAAAAAAATTCTGTAAGGTGACACTAATTTGAAAAAGACAACATGTTTTTACTGATTATGTCAGCACTTTATGCTAAAAGCACCACAAAGAAGTTTCATCCCGCTGATGCAAGTGGATCCTACCCCAAATCAACCGCTGCACCAATCATTGCAAACATTTTTATTTTTCAAATTATTGTATCACATTCATAAATAAGGCCAAGCTTGAACAAATGAGGATGGTTTGAACAATATGAAGTATCTTAAAAAAAGTAATTTTGAGGCTACAATTTTAATTTTTGTACAATTTTTAACTGCCAAACCAATGATTCCTGACCAGACGTTTATCGAAAATTTTCTTTGAAAACCACGTTCTGTCATGGCATCAGGATTTTTGAAAACAAAATAGCTTCAGGGTTTTCGAAAAATAATTAGAATTCAGATCTGAAAAAAGAAATATCCCGAAAGATCTACGAGTACAATTTTCCCTTAGAATGAAGAATTTACTAAAAGGTTTATGATTTTGATGGTGTGCAGGAAATTTTACAAAATAACTGTAATTCTGAATTGTAAGAGAATTTTCAAAGAGAATGATGAGTCTGATTTGAAACAGCAAATTTTCTTACAAAATTCTAATCTTGATCTAAATCCAGGAATTTTTCAAAATAACTATGATTCTGACTTGGGAAAGATAATTTTCTAAAAGACTCACAATTCAAAACTCAAAATAAGATTTCAAGTATTTATAGAAAAGGTTTTTTTCTCGTGAAATTTTGTAAAAATGGAATAAAATTGTTTATTCTCAGAAGAGAACAGACGCAGTTAAAGTATATTCATTTCTTGAGAGCTATATAATAAGTATTAATTTTCAATTGTTAGAGAAAGGAAATAGTGACGAATGGAAACAATTTTTGATGGTAGAGGGTGATTTTGTAATATTTTTATTTTTACCGAAAGAATTCAAAGGTAACATCACTACTTGCAAGTACGCTATTATTTAACAAAGTGATGACATCAAATTATTTACACTGTCAATCAGTTTTAACTTGCTTTATTTATGCCTCATGTCGAGACTCGCCGAAAATATGTGTTTAATTTTCAATAAATTTTAATGAACAGCAAATTATTCTATTCCATAATTTATTCTCAACAGTTTTAAGTTTTGTTCTGTCTTGATATTATTAAAGAAATTCTATTTGAATTAAATTAATTCAATTTAAATTTGTGAAATGAATATTTAAGAAGAACTTTACCACTTCCTGAATAAAAGTTTTGCCATAAAAACGTTGCAGAAAGACAAAAACCGTTCAGAAAATAAAATAATCCATTGTTAGTTCAAATTTAATGAAAATTTCGAATTTTTTGTATACGGATGAACAAACTTTCAATATTTGCGAGGGCTTTCAAATTTATAATTACTGCTACGAACACGTGGGGAAATCCAATTTTCATTGGGAATTCATAATTTCAACTATTGACAAGGTAATTTTCAAATACTCTCGTGGTTATATTCGTAATCAGCACAGGTTTTTATTTTTTTTCGTATTATTCTGGAGAAAATAGAAAAAAAATTCTGTCTTCCGAATGATATCTTACTTTTGGACTGGATAACAGATTTTTCAAAAGTTTTCAAGCTATTTGCTCAAAAATTAGGACAAGTAATAAAAGTAAAAAATTATTAACCATTATTTCTTCTCAAATACGATTTTATATAATTGTTTTCATATTGAAAGCTGTACACATAAACAAAAGAAATAGTATTTGAACCTATACATTTTTTCGAATTGTTTAAACTTTAAAAAGTTTTCAATTGATGAAATATTTAAACTTGTGAACCAATCTGCTGTGGCCAAAAGTGATATGTGATTTTTTCTTAATTCGGGTTATCCTGATATTACCTGAACTTTTACACATATTTCGAAATATAATTGTTTTCACTTTCTTTTAAATATTGCGTAACGTTTCTTGAAACCTCCTTTTTTCCAATAAACTTTCATTTATTATTATTCAAGAAATTATAGATTGATATAATATTATTCAATTTAGGATGTAGCTTGTCATCATGAAAAATTGGGACGAGTTGGGAAAGGGGATAAACTAGTCGTACCGAAAGTTCAAGACGACTAGCCCAGCTTATGAAAAATATTCAGTTCATGGGAAAAATATGAAAAAATATATGACCAGTAATTTTCCGTTTTCAAAATCAAAATATTCTTGTTCGAAGAAAAACAGTTGTTCCGAAGATACAAAAAAGCTCATGAGTAGTTGACCCTTTTTGTATGAATTTAGAATTGATTGATTAAGTATAATTGATGACAACTTGAATTCATAACGAAAACTAGGATAAAAGAATAGATTGTAGTAATGCAACGATGCATACTATTCATTTGTTAACGAAATTATAATTTAGATAATTTCCTGATTTGCGAAAATTTTCTACTGTCATTGAAATTGTAAATTTTGAACGTGAATCATAACTCTGAATGTGGAAGTCATTCGAATTTTTACCTTTTAATTCAATATTTTTTTATTTCAAACGCTCAATAATTTTCCCGTATACCATAAAAGTTTGAAGTATTTTTCGATTAGACAATTTCAAGTCAAGAGCGGTTAAACAACAATGTAAAACATTTTTAACTTTTATAAATTCATTAGTTTGAAATTTCTAGTTGAAGCATACAAATTTAAGCTATAATTTCCAGTTTTCTAAATAAAAGATTGAATCAATAAATCATAATATGTTCAAACTTATATTGTTTCAAGCAATTTTAAGTTGAAAACATTAAAAATAGAACGATTATAAATTTCTGCTTCAATTTGAGACGCTCTTAGTTTATAAATATTTAACATGGAGATAGTCAGATTTGGGATTTTTTGTTGAATCTCATACATTCCTTATCTGAGAGTGAACTCGATAATAACTTGCCTTATAAATATTTTCTGATGGTGACCTGTTTACGAAAAAATAAACTATATACAAATTTTTGCTATCGATTGGAATGTTTATTGAATTCCTACGTGAAATTATGTAGCTATAACAGTTTTTTCAGGTATTTTAGAAACAAAATTTGCTTTTTTACAATTTTCAAAAATTAAAAATTGAAGAAAATTTAAAATTTCATAAAATATCCCAACACTGATCATCTCCTTGTATGTCTTCAAAACTGCATTTTCAAATACTTCACATGGGAAATGTATTTTCAACTAGAGTTTGTAAAAAATCATAGAATAAAAAAAAATTATTATTGTTATATGATGATTTCGTTCATCAAAGTATGCATACAAGAAGAACAAAGTTAAGTAGACTTAAAATTACTGCAAAAGAATATGAAAAAATACCTATTTCAAGGAAATGTTTTTTTGAATACGTAATTTTCTAGCAGAAGTTGAGGTAAATGAACATTTTCCTTTTAATTTTGATAAGAAGATATTTATTGTTACGAAATCGATCATCAAAATCCCTGAAGCTGAAAATTAACATTCAGAAAGTTTCAATTTGTAAAATGAATATTTAGTATTAATTTTGCCAGTTCTTAAATAAAAAAAATGTCCATACAAATGCTGCTTACAATGAAGAATCGTTCATAGAATAAAACAATTCTGTCTTGAAAGAGGAAATTTATAAAAAGAATTATAATTCTGACGTGGCAGAGAGATTTAAAAGAAAATACCAATAATTTTGTGTTGGGATAACACATTTTCGAAAAAGTTACAGTTTGAACTTGAAACGAGGCATTTCTAAAGATAATTTGGACTGTGGCTTAGGACAGGGTAATTGAAAAAAATTAATTTGTATCTGAAACAAGGAATTTTTAATTATAATAAGAGCTAAAATTTCAAACATGGTTGGTCATGGATAGTCCAGCTTTTTAGGGTGAATTTAAAATCCGTTCATCAAATAGAATTGGTAAATATCAGAATTATTAT
>JAABKJ010003028.1:0-26721 GCA_011634705.1 Andricus grossulariae
CGATGAAGCTTATTAAGAGAGTATTTGCCGGCGAAGCGCGTAATAGCGAGTACACGAAGTGCGAAAACCTAGAGGAATCGAGCTTCAAGCGTCAGGTAAATATGTCCGAGCGCGTAGCGCGAGGTGAATACATTATCGAGCGCGAAGCGCGAGATGCAACAGGTGCAACTTTTTAATTGAAATTTCGACTAGCTTGTTAAAAATTCATCTTTCTTTATTGAAAATTATCTGTTTTGTTTAAAATTCATCTTTTCCTATTTAAAGGTCCACTTTTTTCTAAAACATTCTACTTTTGAGCTTAAAAACTTTACTTTTTTGTTGAAAATTCATCATGCATGGTAGAAAAGTCATCTTTCTTGGTTTAAAATGAACTTTCTCGATGAAAATTCAACTGTCTTCTAAAAAATTTGTCTTGAAAATTCAAACATTTGATTGAATTTTTATATTTTTTGTTTACAAATTTGACCATATGATTAAAAAAGCATATTTGTATGCTGTAAATTCAACTATTTGGTTAGACATTCAACTATTGTGTTAAAAATCTAATTATTGTAGGAAAATGTAACTATTTTGTTAAAGTCATCATTTTGGGTCGAAAATTCAACTATGTTGTTAAAATTCATCCTTTTGGATTGAAAATTCATCTTTCTCGGTAGAAAAGTCATCCTTCTTGGTTAAAATGTATCTTTCTTGTTTGAAAAGTAACTTTTTTGTTAAAAATTCAACTGCCTTTGAAAAAATTCCCCTTTTTCGGTTGAAAATTGTACTATTTGGTTAAATCTTTAACTATTTTTTAGGATAGTGGTCTCTTTTACTGGAAAGTTATTCTGTTTGGTTGTTAATGCAACTGTTGGGTTGAAAATTAATTTTTGTTTTAAATTCGTCTTTTTGTATTGAAAATTAATCTTTTTGGGTAGAAAATCTTTTTTGGTTGAAAATGCAAAAGAATTTATAAACGTCAAATACGTCTTTAGCCAACGGCTATCTTACATTCGGGGAAGGATGGGAGGTCACAAAAAAAAACAAAATTGTTGACGTAGTTTATGGATGGCCCAAAACTGGAAAAATTTTCCGTGTGACAAGAAAATAGCTTGGGGCCGCCAGGCCTCTACTACACCACTGGATTTAATTTTCTAATTTCAGCAATGTAAAAGCAGGTTAAACATTTATAATTTTATGATCAGAGCGATCTGTGATCTTGAAGTTCCGCCTAGTTTAAGTTATTCTAGAGCCTGCATCAATTGCCAATCCTGACTGTATATCATTTAAATGTATATTTCTTTTTTCTTGCAATCGTTATCCTTCAGAATTTGAGAACACAGGCGGTTTATCCCCGGATGCGATATTTTATTATAAAATAGGCTTGGTTTCTTTGTTCAAGTTCAGATCGACGAGGTAAAACAAGTAATAAAGGGAAATACAATCAATCAAATTATTAAATCTGATCTGTGGGAAGATGCAAAATTTTAGATTGTAAAAAAAAAAAAGGATTTACATTGGAAATTTGGAAATCAATCAAAGCTTTTAGTTAACGTGATCTAAGTTTGATAGTTTTAGTCTCGTGGTGTTGAATTTTTTACGATTCCAATCAGGTAGCGTCTACGTGTACCGACAAAATTAGGCTACTAGTACCGAAATTTCGGTACACGTAGCCACGGCCTTAAATTTAAATCCGAACCTGGTTCTAAAATAAGGAAATATTGAAAAATATCTTTCTTTCAAAACGAAGCCAAAACCTTTGAATGTGCCATTAATTAGGCATCATAAAAAATGTAATTCAAGAGTAATATTCTAATTGTACTTTTAATTTTTACTTTTTTTTACTTTTACATCCAATTGCTGGCATTTCCATGTAATTATTGAGCTCTCTATTGTCCTGGAACTTCCGGTATGGCGGAATACTTCCCCTGGCGATTTTATGGGAAGTTTCAAATTTGTGTTCACTGGACATTCACAATGCACAACAGGTAAATTCACACCGTGACACTCATGCATGAATTACTTATTGTGCATTTATTCACCTCGACCCTATTTATTTCCACCATGTTTAACTGTCTGCTCAGATTTTTTTAATTAAACGTTTCCGCAAGATTTTATGACAGTTGTATTGAGTACGAGGGAAACAATAATTTTACAAATAACATTCGTTAAAGTGAAATTTGCATTTTTCAGTTTCTTTGTATAGAATCAGGTAGAAAAATAGAAGGACTATAAATAAAATCACAGGTATTTTTGCTTAAATACTTATTTTAATTTAATCACATAAAATTACAATCACTTTTTTCACTTATACCAGTTGTTCGGCTTTCGTATACATATTAAAGAAGGCAAAATCGAGATGAAAAAACACTGAGGTATCTACGTGGAAAATCTTGCTCTTAACCCGCCGCGACAGGGTCAACGTGAAAGCTTTCCCTTGAGTTCGAGCGTGCATACAATTTCATTTTATTTATAAACCTCGAATATTTGGCAGTATAAAAAATAGTAATAGGAAAAATATTAGTAGACTTAATTTCTTAATTCCTAACGCATCTTGGTGCGGGAAAGGAAGCTTTTCGTTATTGTGGGAGAGCAAGTACTATTCTCGTCTTATGTACAATTCTTTGAAACTCAGGGAATAATTACTGGACGGCGAGTGGAAGTAGGTTCACACGGCCTCGTTTTTTCCCCTTGTACTTTTTGTGCCATTTTTAATGCCTGTCGATATATTAGACTTTTCATCGTCAGGCTTTTCCTCAATATCTTGGGATGATGGGAGTATATTTCGAATTTCGGGGACTATTTCTCGCTTTATTTGTTTATCGTTTTATTTTGAGAGTCTATTTCGACGTATCTGAAGAATAAAAATCAATGTTGAGATGACTTTTTTGTGGTTTTAAGCCTTGGGAACTGGTTTTTCATTTTCGTTAGCTTCAGTTGGAGGAGGGATGGTTGGAATTTCAGGATATTCAAGCTTGGCTCCATCCTCGCAGTCGAAAATGGGACAGCAGTCGGGGAAACTGGCGGTCTTGTTGGTCTTTTCGGAAAGCTTGCACTTGGGGTTGGGTTTTGGCAATGGTCCACAATCTTCTACCAGTTCGAACAAACGACCTGAGTTGTCTTCAGCTGGGACACAAGTTGAACGTCCACAGAATGGAGAAAGCTCCCAGGATTTTGTTGGTTCGATTGTCGCACATCTCGTGGAGGCAAAGCACATTCCAGGGAAATCTAAAAATCAAGAAAACACATTTTTATTCCACAAATTATTAACAAGGGAGGATCTAAATTACGTACAATTTTTATCGAAAATATCATTAATACAAAGAAGCTATATTGAAATATTGCAAAATAATTCCCAGTCAATTCTTCGTTTTGAAAAATAATTCAGGGGTATTTAGAGCTAGGCGAAATTGAATAATTTACAAATTTAAGCATTTGGAGAAAAAGTAGATTAATTTTTAATGTACGATATTTGAAATTGGGATGTAAGATTTTCTAAAAAATGCAATAATTCGAATACCTAAATTATGCGTTCTTAGTTTTGAAACTGTGAAGGATTTAAATTTCAAATTTGTAGCTTTAAAGTTTATTGAACGGTTTATTTTGACCCTATTTATTTCTGAACAATTAGAAGTTAAAAATGATCTTACATATATTTTTTTTATATTAATCTCAATTTTTATTTAAATGATATTTAAAGACGAGAGTTCTTAACTATATTAGTCAGCAAGTATTTTTTAATTTTTGAAATTGGTAATTGAATATTGAAAGATAGTTTTAAAATAGAGGCAAGGAGTGCAAGTTTATTTGACAATGTAAAGTTAGAAACTTCAAGGAGAAACACTTTCTCTGTCACATGCACTGATATGGATTGTGCAACATTTGCACCCCACACAATAAAGAAACTTTAGGATTGCCTGGACGACGTGATTATTTAAATAATGACACTGCGATTTCTCATGGTCGTCGAACACGCCCAATAGTTTCAATAATCTGATTCAAAATTTCCAAGCTACTCCACGAAAGTGTCCTTGTAAAGATTCCCTATTCATAAATGATTCATAGTGGATGAATAAAATTAAACGCTAATTCCGATTTCTTCAATGTCCTACAATTTAACATTGTCATCAACTTTCTTTTCAACGACTTTTTATTCAGCACCTGGAGACAAGGGAATATATTTTCTAATTGGATAAACATTTCCTAGATTTCAAAGAAACACTTCCCGATTTTGCATAATTAGATTAAATTAAAACATGTGATACTGTTTTATAATCCAATCCTATACATATGTCGCAAAAAAAGAAAATTATAGATGTAATTAAGCATCCTTCGGATTTGAATGGAAACGAGACTAATCGTAATAACAACACCTTCGGTATAAGTGCATTATGACGAGGTCGTTTGAAACACTGAATCAATTACGTAAATGTTAATAAAAACAGGATAAGCCTGGGAAGACTTTTTTTTTAAATGCTACAGTATTTGGATAATTTCAGATTTCATTTATTCCTACAGTATTTCTCTTTTATTTGATTAATTTATTTCCTTCGAGGACGGCTCGAATTAAAGCCCTTGTCACCCTTCCTCGAGAACGCTTGCTCCAGATCAGGTACGAGAAACAGGGTACAACTAGGCCACGGTGATTGATTTTGATCAAAAACAGACACGTACGCCAGAATGACAAGGATATTCTTAAGGAATGCTATTCCATTATGTAAAGCAAAAAAATATTATTTAATTTTCTTTTTATTTAATTAGGAATCTCAAGAAATAAACTACCGATGAATTCAAGAAACGTATCAGTTGAACTTCTTTAAACTTATTCAACTAAATTTTTTATAAAAGTTAATTCGGTTCTAAAAATACCTAAAAAATGTGTAACTTTGGTCAAATTTGTTTTTAATTAAAATTAATATAAATTTATAATGCAGGTTAAAATTGCTTGTTTTTTATAAGCTGAAACTAGTTCTTAATCATAAACAAAATTGCCATTTCTTCAATTTTAATAACTTTCAATTTGAAATTGTTCAGTTTTGCAAACTTTCACTTCAAAAACTGTATACAAATAATTCTTTTTTTTTTGTTGCCAAAACTAGTTGTTCATAATCAGTTGATCGAGTCATTTTTTTCATTATCACTTGTGGTATCTTTTTTGCTGTGCTTAAGTAAATTATGTTCAGAGATTGCATTCAAATGAAGAAGTTTGTTCTGAAGCTCATCACATCCTCAATCTTTTAATTTCCTGTTATCTAAACATAATCATTAAATTATTATCATGATTTATTATACCTGCCTGAATCTTTTTTAAATACTGCCAATCTCGAAGGTTTTTAGAGTTGCCAAATTTGTTGCTCTGAATAAAATCATTTTCTAGAGAAAAATTTATTTTTGATTTAAATACATATTGCCGGAATATTTCCTCGTGGCAAGGTAAACAAAAGATACTACTACCTGAGTTGATTTCCTTCATTAGATTCACTTAGAGCTGGTAAATTTCATCTAAATATAGGGATTATATTTTCGCAATTCTCAAAACTGCCTCAGTTTTTTAAAATTGATTAAAATTATTAAAATAAAAATTGGATTTATGTTCATTCAAAAAAAAACAAAAAACAAAAAAAAATCAGACTGATAAACTAACAACAAAGTAAATTTCTAGACTTTCTCGAGATGTAATACCCAACCATCATTAGCGATTTCTTTATTTTGTCACGTTTTCCTTTCGCTGAAAACAACAAAACAAAAGAAGGTACAGGACGTGAGAACTTTTACTTTCTACTTGTCTTTTGATAATAAAATTATGAATAAAGCACTAGCGAATAACAAACCAATTCATTTAAAAGGATAAAATCTTTAATTTACATATTAATTAATCAAAATTAATTTAGTTGTTTTTTAATTAAAAAGATACTAAATTAATAAACGTAAATGAATTAAAAGCGAGAAAGATTCAAAAATAATTAAATATATGCTATAGTGCGAAGGCAATAATATTGTGTCACGAGTGCTTTTGCAATATTCCTTTCATTGTATTGATCAATGGTAAACAGCATAAAAAAGTGACCTAATTATCAAGGTAATTAGACTTTTCTCTTTGTTCCTAGGGCCTGCCTTGAAAATCTATTAACCTTCCAGACACGATAACAAATAATTTATGAATAATGATGAATTTATAATTTATTATTAATTTCAATTTAGGCTCCTATATATTAATAATAATTTCTTTGAAATAAGATTTATTTGATGAATTAAGAACTGTGACCAATTAACATTTGTAAACACGTCCCAGGAGAGCGAAAGTGCAACCAGTGATTTTTAAGGTTGGAAATATAAAATATAAATACATTTTTATTTAAATTAAATTTTTTATTTACTCATTTAATTTCTTTTTATTTCAGTATGTCTATTTCAAATATAATTCCATTTTTAATTTTTTTAACCTTGGTAGACGAATGGAAGAATAATCTTTTTTTTTATTGATTTAGTTTCTTTGTTGGTCGAATTTGAAATGCGAAACGTGCCCTCAGGTCGAGTGTGTACCGACTAAAAATGGAGATAAAGTCGTTATACCGCTTTCACTTAAAATCATACGTATAGCCTGTACAGATTGAACTTCAATTCAGAGAAGCGAGATAATATCTTTCAAGTCCAGAACAATGCTAGATGAGCAAATGCTGAATAGACAAACTTAGAAAGTACCGCTAAAATTTATGTACGGCTGAATAGAGAGAGAGGTAATGTTTATTATACAATTTTAGCAAATATATTCAAATATTTCACTTTGAGCAGCAAACTTATTTTTCAATTTTTTTACTTTAATTTTTGAATTGATGAATAACAAAAAAATTATTAACTTACCACGAAGGACATCAGCAGGGATGAGTCTTCTAAAAGTCTTTGGGTGTTCTTCTTCTTTCTTCTCGTCAGCGGCAAAGACAGCAGCGACGATGAAGACGGCGGCAACAGCAACGAGCTTCATATTGAACTTGGAAGCGAGCCTCCGGGTTTGAAAAAGAAAAAAAAAGTATTTTAAACAATGTACTGTCGATCCACCGATTATGACTGGTTGTGTTCGACCCTCCTGCCGGGATTTTATAGGTGAGTACCGGGCGGGGCCCCCGGGGTATCCCCACCGGCCCCCACGTGTCTCACCTCTCGAAAGACCAATCTCCAAAGAAACATCAGCTTGTTTTCAAGTCCTCTGGAGCACGAAGGAGTCACTCGAGGACATACAGTTGACGTACAATTATTTTTATTATTAATTTTTTAATTCTAAGCATTTAATTACAAATCTTCCAGCAAACTTATTCTCAGGCGTAATTTTGTATTCTAAAATTACGTAAGAATCATCTGGTTATGAGTATATATACATTTTTTAAAGCATGAGTTGCAAATAAAAACTTTCAATCTTGAAAGCTTAACATTTGAAAGGTGGTGGTGCCAAAAATCAGATCTCTGAAAAAAATAGTTCTTCTATGATTTTAAGAATGAAAATAATATTACTGATGATGTTATTCCGTATAAAAAACATTATAATGTACATTTTTTTAAACATACATGAATTTTTTCTTACTATCCTTCTCACCAATTTTTGAACAATGTTTGAATTTGACTCATTAATGCCTTATTTTTCCAAAGAAAACATTCTCTAACTACAACTAGTTTCTACTTTCGACGAAAAAATTTGTTATGACTGCAAAAACTGTTGTTAAAATAATTATTTTCTGTAAGTTTGAAGTTCTTTCATCAAAAGTAATGTTTTTTCCTTCATACGACATGATTTATAATATCATTTCGATACTTAATATCATAGAAAACTTTGTTTCCGGAGACCTGGGTTTGGGCACGACACTACCTTGAATATGTTCTATTTCAAAATTCTCGATTGGAAATTGTTTATCAATTGTATACGTTTCAAATTCGAAATCGTAAAGGAGAGAAAAAGAAATTTAAAAAAATTAACTTGAAAAACGAATTTTTTTTAGATAATAAAATACAAAGTAAAAGTGAAATATATGTACAAGGTTCTCGCCATTTATGAAATGGTTTTATAATGCTTGAAGCATATTTAAATAATACATTTTATAAAGTGAAATGAAAAATGGGCATTGTAATTTTTAATATCAATGATATTATAATTCGACTTATCCTGTTTTTCTTTTTAAGGAAAAAATAATATAGCTTGTGGACATCAAGTTTTGAGTAGAAGTAGTCGTTAATTAATTTTTATCAGGTGACTCGAAACGAGTTAAGGATATTAAAATCGAATTTCGCTGTAATGGAAAGAAAGAAGGCGAAAGTTGTTCCGTGACGCGGATCCTCACTCAAAAGCAAGTAATTTTCTTGGAAGCTGCACAAGGTCTCTTATGTAATATTGTTCAAGCAGAAAAATCTTCGAAATATCTTAAATTATTTTTGTCACGTGGCAACAAATAAAATCTACATACATCCCGTATGTTAATCATTTTTTGAGAAAAATTTGTTAAAATGTAATTAAATAAATCTGTTTAATTTAAGAAATTCATTTGGAGGAGAATTGTTAAAGACGCCTAACACCTTTTCACGTCCTTATAAAACGAGTGAATCGTGCACTGAATTCTTTTGATATTCAGTGACAGAGGTCACGTTTTCTTTCTTTCATAACGGTTTCGCGATTTTGGAAGTTCGCTGGTTTGTCCTACAAACCTGAAAAGAATTTAACCTTTAGCAGATACTTGAAAACAATTTTAATTTTAATGAATGAAATAAAACCAATATTTTCAAGCAATATTTCAACAACAAATTTGAATTGATATTCTTCTATTGTTCGTCGTTAAAACGCGTGATTCCTCTTTTGCTTTTTGACGATGAATCATATCGCGTTGATCATGAAAAGGTGAGAGCAGATCGAACCAAGCGATCTTACGAGAACCTTAATTTTTTCTTTATTTATTAATTACATTTGAAAACCTTTAATTTTTAAAATGTTTGATAATTTGAAATTGAAAAACAGGTTATAATAAATAAAAAAGAAGGAACTATTTTCTCTACTGGAACTCAAAATAATTCCTTGAGAATTCTAATTGTCTACACCAAGTTTTATTTTTAGATTTTCACCTCCTTTCCCCCTTTTTGAAAAGTAATTCGATTTTTAAATGTATAAATTTTAAAGAGTGACTTAAAAAAAATGTATTTTTGTGAATTGTTATGATTTGTTTATTTACCTAAATAAGATTTAAGCTTTTTTAACCGGTTTTGATCGTTATGTATTCTCCGCAGATCGATGCATATTTCAGTGGGTCAAAGGCACATATGATATAGATACGAGCCTGTGATGACGTCCACTGGAAAGATCTTTTCGCAACACCTGACGGTTGCTCAATCTATTTTCCCATCCTTTGATTTAATTACACTTTTTCTCTTCAATTTTGCAACCTTTTTAAATATTCTATTTACAGCTTCATTTTAAAATTAATCTTTAGAAATAAACAAAAATAATAAACTAATTTTTTATTAACATTATTTAGGTTCATTATTTTTTAAGATTAATTTAAGTTTTCTAATATTAATCTTTATTTTCCAGAATCCTTCTCAATAAATTTGTTACTAGATTTTGTATAAATTTCGACAACAATTTATTTGATAATTATGTAAATATTTTTCCATATTAGCCAGAAATTATTTGTAAAATAAAATATCAAGTTAATGTGAACATTTCTCGTTTATGAATTGATGGCTATAAAAAAGTCTTAATATAATTAAAATATGATTACGTCAATAATATTATATATAATTTATATGGAGTAAACTTCATGACCAAATTGCTTTTGTTAATATTTTATGAAGAGGTATTCATATAATAGTTATATAGTGATAGAGATATAGTCAGTCAGTCATACACTGAAACAATCAATCAGTGGCCCATGACGTGTCCATGTTAGTTTACCTATACATTGGATTACAACACTTCGCTGACGACTACGACACTCTCGATTATATCCATGCCCATCCTCTTCCTGTACGAATTACGACTCGTTTGTTTTTCAGGGTTTTCAGGTTTTTCAGGTCACACTCTCCTTTTCCAAACACTCTTTTCTGCAAATATTATCATTTTAAATTAACGCCTTTTTCAAACAAAACTCAAAAATGATTGATTTTAAAACCAAATTTAAGTCTATCTGCAACGATCATTACACAACTTCAAATCATCACTTTCCTACATTCTAGCATTTATAATTAAACAATCTTTAAACACTTGAAACATTAAAAGGAGCATATTTTGGATTGCACAATTTAAAATTCTACACTCATGATTGAATAATAATTTTAAATTGAAAGTATGTACGCAAATGAAACAATTTATAAACTCGTTTTAGGACTGGGTGCCAATTTTGTTAAAATTTTGTTTTTAATTCGATATTTTCTACCGTTTTTGGAGTATACCTATTTCCAAAAATATACATCTTTGACCAGTTTTTTTGGTGTAAAATATCACAAAAGGAAGAAGAACTATTTACACAACTCTGAGAGGAACAATTTTAATTTTGGATTTTTTTCCGTATCCTGTTAAAAAAAATGTTTTCAATCGATCATTTTTCCTTAACAATTTGGGCCAAACTTGGACGCACAAAGGCAATTCTTTCAGTTTTAAATTTCACGCCGCACCCCAGGACATCAGCTCATTGTATATCTAGAACGCATTTTCTCTAAGCTAATTAGTCTCCAACAAGAGAGCTGATTGCTATTTCTCCTTTCGTAAAGACTGCCGAGAATAGTGATTAGTCAGGGTAGGTGCCCCATTGTAACTAGGATAATTATCCAGCAATAATTCAGTAATTTGCACAAAAAGAATACCGTGACAAGAACTAAAACTGCAAGAAATGCTCTATGACTTTTAAAAATTCTTCACACACAACAACTCTAGTCCTAAATCTAATTCTCAAAAAGGCTCTTGAGACTCCGAATTTATCTCAGTCTCTTTCCCAACCACAAGTCGCAAAATGAAAATCTGAAATCTTCGGCTCGGTCACGTAACTACCCTTGACACGATTATCTTACTGTGATTATTATATTATTCCATTGTGAAGTTATGAGAACCAATGACGTATAGACTTTTCTTGGGTAAACGCCGATGCTAATTCCCCAGTATTACTTGACAATAAACCCATTCGCGTGACCATCTACAAAGTGAAAACGATTGATTAATTTGTAAGGACCTCTCTGAAATTATTAGAAAGTTTAAAAGTTACTCGAAAAAAATAATAAACTGCAAAACAATTTGTACTTTTCAAACATCCTAAAAGAAACTAATAGCTAGACCAGAATCAGGATGAACGTGAAATAATTTAAATCTTGATTAAAGATTCAAACTATTTATTAGTTTTACATAAATACCAGTACCACCGGCAGCAAGGAAAGAATGTATGCAGACAGAAGAATAAAATTTCCCGCTTCTCATGAGCGAAAGGTAGTATTACAAAAAACAGATGCACGACACTTGAAATTACTTGAAACAGCAAATTTGCCTAAAGACATTATCGATCGCACGTGATAAAAATGCATCAGCTAAATCTGCACAAATTCCCTAACTGTCGACTCACTCTCATAGAAATACATATACATTAAATCGTCTCTTCCCATCCGAGTGTAAAATCCACATTAGGACTTAAAGGAAACAACCATTTAATATGCCAATTAGTAAATTTCTGAATTAGTTCATTCTTCGAGATCAAATGTCCAAATGTGGAATTCTCGTCTGGAAGGGAAGGCGGTTTATCTTTATTCACAAACTTATGTCTCTAGTTTATTTACGCTATATTAATGTACATATGTATAGAAGATGAATTCGTGTGATAGAATTCGCCGATGAAAAAAATATTCGGAATTTTCCGAGAACATCAAAAAAAGTCTCAGGAGTTCAAATCACGGAGATATTTCTCTGATATTAAAAAATTGACTAAATTAACTTACCCGCGATTAAAAAGGAGCTCATGGTGACTTAACTGCGTATAGCTAGCGAATTTCTGATAGTGTATTTTGGTAATTTGGCGAAGAGAGTGTAAAGAAAAAGATTTTTAGTGTAAGTTACTTGGGAATTGCGCCTTGAGCGGTTAAAATTTTTTAAAGATATTTTGTCAATTTAAAAAATTAGATTACATTATACTATCAGAGAAAACTAACGCATTATTAAGCAGTCTTAATCCTAATAGAATATATTACTTTCTTACAAACAGGCGACACTGAGAATATTATACTCACAGTCATAATAAAAAATAAGACTTAATTAAGGCTTTAATAATTTAATTAAGACTTTAATTAGGAAACACTTAATACGCATAAATGCTTCTCGATGAGGCTATTTAGAAGCTAATTTCTGTTTTCGAGAATCGGCGTTTCTTTGGAATGAAGTTTCAAGAATTCGCGAATAAAACTTTCCTTCTCTTCGCCAAATTAATCTAACGTAAACATGATATTTTATTTAAACGAAATACTCCAGTCTCTATTGGACAGAAAGATGATTTTGAAATTACTCATCAGTTGCGAATCGCTCTTTCCAAATTTTGGTTCTGAAATCAGTGGCTAAAACGGGTTCGATAACCCGGCCGACATGGTTGATACGACCTCTGAATCTCTCTCGGTCTCGTGCCATTGTTTCCCAGGGCCCAAGGCGTGCGGCTCGGTATGCGAAATCCCATTTTACCATTTTATGGATGGTCGGTTTCAGATTAAAGCGGACCTGGAATATAAAGAAGAAGTGGTGAATAATCAATAAATGTTGTAAATATATAAATCTTCAGAACAGATCAGTAAGTCCAGTTCTAATCCTAGATTCCTGCCTTACTGACATCGAGATCGTTCCACAGCTCAAGTGGTTCGTGCCCGTGCTAAATTGCTAGAATGTTCTTGACGTCATCAACTATACTAAGCAGTTGACAATGCAAGGACAGATCAAATTCTAGAATTGTAGCACGGGCACGATCCGCTTGATCTGTGGAATGGTCTCGATGCTGGTGAGGTAGGAATCTAGGATTAGAACTCGCCTTACTTACCTGCACTTCAATTCAAATAAAAAAATACATACCTTATGCGCTGGCGTATCATCAGTCTCACTTTCGCTCGTATCTTCTTCGTCCGAACAGTTGAAATCATCGAAATCAGAGATGCAACCTGTATCAAAGACTATATAGCTATCCTCAGAATCGACAGAGACTTCCGAAATCAGTCTGGGCCGACAGGCTGTTTTATCTATGGTACAATTTGCCTGCCTTTCCTCCAAGGAACATTCAGGTACATATTTGACTTGCATCGAGAAGCTCTCGGTTTTTACATGGATATTCTTCCTCTCCTTATTAGTCTTCTTGGGTTTAATATCAATCAATTCGAAGTTCAGTGAATAGGAAGGACCCTTGACTTCCACCATATTCTCCAGGTCCTCACTTTCTCCCAAGTAACTTAAAGGTATCGTGTAAGCTTCAAATTCCTCCCAGGTGTCAAAGTCGTCCTGAATATCAGAGCAAATACCATGTTTGCATCTTTCCTTCCTGTGTCTTGTCTGACTTACTCCATTACGCCTCAGCTGAGATTTTCCCCGGCCGCGTCCTCTGCCGCTGGAAACGCAGTTGGGCTTCCGGCGAGTCTTCGTAGTCTGATATATTTTTATACAACCTTCCGAGACCGGAGAAATTGGTCGAAAATGATCAGTCACGCCATTCACCACCTTTTCCCATATATTGGAAAAAAGATTTGTCGTTGATGGACTCTTTTCCTCTGTCGATTCTTTCAAAGATGAATTAGGAATCTGCATATCTT
The DNA here is from genome assembly GCA_011634705.1 of Andricus grossulariae. Taxonomy (NCBI): domain Eukaryota; kingdom Metazoa; phylum Arthropoda; class Insecta; order Hymenoptera; family Cynipidae; genus Andricus; species Andricus grossulariae. The sequence goes on from JAABKJ010003028.1 coordinate 13,771, forward strand.
CCGGAGAAATTAGTTTGTCCTCAGAAATAATTTCGTCCTTCGAAATGACTTTGTCTTCTAAAGTACTTTTGTTGGACTCTGATTCCTCATTTTCAAGAATTTGGTTCGCGATAATTTCCTTATTGTCGAATGGTTTCTCATATAAAAACATTGGTTCTGTGTCTAAGCACAAATCGAATTCGTCCAAAACAGGGAATTTAGAGTCGTGATTTGTGATTCTGAGAAATTCGTCCTTTGGGATGTGAACTTTGTTTTTTAATCTAATCGCGTCTACGAAATCGATTGGGGGTTCTTTGTTCTGTTTGATTTGTATGTACACGTTATCGTTAAAATTATCCTTGTTGCTAGTTAGGGTTTTAAAAAATTCGTGAGAAATGATCCCTTCATTCGGAACGATCGTGACGGACAAGGTGTTGTTGACGTTGGAGAAATTGTTGATTAAGGATGCGGGAACTTTTGCTAACTGGTCGACAAGAAGATTAGTCAACGAACTGAACGCAGTTTGGAATAAGTTTCCCTTTTTGGGCTCCATCATGGTTGGTTTTGTAGCGTTTAGGTTTGAAGACTGCTTCGTCTCATACATCGTTTCCAAAGTAGACTTGGTCGGCTTCGAACGGTGTGTAGAATACATTTTTGACTGACTAACCAGAGGTGAATATGTTATTTCAGACTTCGAATTTAGGTGCAGCGGATACATCAGATATGTCTCCATATTCAGCAAACCCCGATTTCTCCTCCTCTTCGCAACCAGGTACTTCCTTTACCTGTTACTGAAAAGAAAAAATGACAATGGTACAATCATGCTTTGATTTTTATCGCTTGCATGTCTTATCATCATATTGTTTGCAGGCGTGATTTTGAAAGAAAGTGGCATTAACGAAATAAAATTGGGCAGAATGTTACAGAACACAAACATTTATGTTTCAATATAAACCTTATATTAGGGCAAAAAATGAAAGATTATCGATTGTTTTGATTAGCAGAGCTGTCAAACTTTATTTTCAAATGTATTGTACCTATATTGGGTTATTTTTAAAACGCAGTAAAATAATTTTCATTATCTTTTTCAAACTGTCTACCAAATTTTTGTACAGTTCACTTAGAATTGAACTTTGAACGAACGGAATCAAAGCCTATGGCTTAATGTCTCTGTTTAGTAAATTAAAAAAAGACTTATATTTTTTTATTAGCATTATATTAAAAAACATAACTAACTACTTCTTATATTCCGTTTCATTTGGTCTATATATTTTTATTTTTTTAAGAAAACCGTCTGTATAAGCTCACTGTCGAGGGCGAAGCGCGAGTATCACAATGACAATTTAATCGTCATAGGTACAGGTCGTTTGAGAACCGCCTTTAAAAACAAATTAAAAAACAATTTCAGTTCCAGTTTATGACTGTATTTCATCAGGAGTTTAAATTATAGTTTTCGATTCAAGTCACAATATTTATGATATTTGAAAAAATGAAGTCGAAATGCACGCATCAAACGTACGAAAACGAGCGCGAAGAGCTACGCGCGCAATCCTAATGTACCCTAGGGTGGAACACATTGAAAAAAAATGATATTTAGAGATTCTGCAAGCTCCATGAAGTTTAACACGTATTTCCCATAAGAAAAAAATACGTTTTTGTGAATTTTACTCAGAATCGTCAGTGTTAGGTGAGTTTAATTGTTCAACCAATTTATTATTTGTAATAATATTCTCTTTGAATAAAGTTACAAGGTTGCGGTCTTTCTTTAAATTTACAACTTATTATTCACTTTTCACTTAGAGTGAGGTAATAATTAATGCAATTGAAAAAATATATTTTTTTAAAGAAATTATTATTGTTTATAACTATTATAGTAATGTAAGATAGTTCCAATTTTATCTGCATTTTTTTACTTTTTATTCATCTTATACTTAGTGAGATAATAATTAAAGCAAGTTAACAATCATAATTGTTTAAGCAGTTTGTTATTGTTTATTACTATCTTCTCTCAGAGGACTTTGAGTAATATGCTAGAAAGTTGCGTGTTTTTCTAGAAGTTCCAGTTTTCTTTGATTTTTTATTCAAGAACAAATAATAAATATTAATATTAGTTTAAACAAAAAGGCTCTCAGTCACTACTACAAAGAAAATGTACATTTGATATGATCCATACAGAAAATCTTAAGCATATTTGGTGAGATTACGATATCCGTGTTGACAAAGTTTTAATATGGATTCCTATAGTATTTTTTGCGAGAAAAGCGAATCTGAATATTTTAAATCAATATTTTGAATAGTTTTCGAGATATCGATTTTTGTTTGTAAAATTGAATAATCGAATAATGCAGATCTCACCCCTACCCCCTTTCCAACACCTCAGAGGGGGGCGGTAAGGCACCCCTATGACTGGTCACGTTAGTAATTTAAGGTCGCCCCGTACCCTTTCTCCAATGCCTTTGGGGTAAGAAGACACCCCTGTGACTGGTCACAGAAGTAATGTAAGGTCACATCCCTAGCCATTTTCAAACGCCTCATGGGGGGAGCACCCCTGTAATTGGTCACAGAATTTAAACAAGTAAAAAAAAATCGGCACCTCAATAACTATTCGAGATATCGATTTAATACTTTCAGATTCGTATTTCCGGCAAAAAATCCTATAGGAATCCGCATTAAAACTTTGTCGCCACGGATATCGTAATCTTGCCCAATATTTCAAATATGTTTTATTTCAGAAAAATATATTCACAAAAAAGAAAGAGACTGTTTGAAAAGTGATTATCTCTAATGTTTATTTATTATTTGTTCTAAACTAAAAAGCCAAAGCAAAGTAAAAAATCTCAGAAGAAGCCGCAACTTTATAGCAATTATCTAACAGAAGATAGTTATAAGCAATAATAAATTGTTTAAACAACAATGTTCCTTAACTTTCATTAATTATTACCTCGCTAAGTTAAAAGTGGACAAGAAGTTGGAAATTTCAGAAAAAACCGTAGCTTTAGAAAATTTGTCAAAGAGGATATTATTATAAATAATGATAAGAGGTTTAAACAATTATTTCTGTTAAATTTACTTCACTATTTCCTCGCATTAACTGAAAAATTGAAAATAAGTTGAAAAATTCGGAAAACGACGACTTTTCAAAACTATTCTAAGAGAAAATTGCTAAAACCAATAATAAATTGTTTAAAAAATTCATGTAAGCATTTAATTATTAGTAGAAAGTAGTATTTTATATATTAGAAACAATTTTTATTTTAAAAACCGCAAAAATGATGGGGATGATAGTTATAAAGTAATTATTCATTTATATTCTATAGCTAATTGTGAAGAGAAGTGTTTAGTTTCAAGTCAATACACCCAATATTAACTATTCTGAATAAAATTTACAAAAACGTATTTTTTCTTATGGGAAATACGTCTTAAACATTATGGGGCTTGCGGAACCTCTAAATATCATCTATTTTCAACAAAAAAAAAACGCATTTATTTTTGTGTGGATTCGAACAAATTTGGGGGCGATATGCATGAAAATTCGAAAAAAAGTTTCCATTGAATTTTTTAACCACCCTAATACAACCCTAATATATATATTAACCACCCTAAAATATTCTTACCCTAAATAAATATTTCGTAAAACGTTTATTTGAAATTATAATTCGCTTTCATGATTCAGTAAATTAAGCCATTGAAACGAAACTAATTCCAAGGCAATCTTTATTATCTTCTATTTGTTTTTTGATAACAATATAGGTGTAATATTTGAATTTCCTATCGAAAATTTAATCAGTATAGAACCGAATAATATAAACTTGAAAATTATAATTTTAAAATAGTTGCTTAAATAGCTTTAATTAAATAAATACATCTCAAAACATAAACTAGAAAGTATTATAAATGTTGAAATATGATACGTTCTAAACGATTCAATTGAAAATTATTTTATTACGAACACTATATTTATTTGTTCAATTACTGGAATAGTTGATATCAGTTAGTAAAATTGTTAATTTGAAGGCTTGAATTTGAAAATAGTAAGAAAGACGGAAAATAAGAAAAAAAATCGCATCAGAATATAGGTCGTGTTTATACGTCCTTCCCTTTTCCGCCTCCCCCAACCACTGGTCAGGTCCGTACGTTTAGACTCGATTGTAGTATAAACGAGTGTGAAATCAACATGTTTATAGTGGGAAAGTAAGAAATGTCACGAGCCATATGACAAAAGTGGAAAAATACGAGCTCTGTTTACGATTTTGAAGTGGTTTGAAGATAAGATAAAATAAGCGAAAGTTATATGTCAGTTACATCCCCAGTGTCTATTTTTATATAATTAATCTGTTCTTAACAAGGACACCCAGTATATAAACAAAAACGTAGACAATAGTTTTCCGTTCCGTCACACGAAAGGAATTTCCCAATTAGAAAGGTTAGGAAGTTCAGTCTGAAATGATGAACGAATTCAATAAGGTCCAATTGGTAACACTGATTACAACCCAAACATCTAAATGTGTAATGTATAATTTTACATTACGCGCAGATATTAAAGTCTGACATCAGTTCGATCAGTCCTCGTTAAAATTCTGATAAAGGGATCCAACTTTTAATCACGGATCAGCCCCAATTGTCTGATCGAGTTTATGATTATCATTATTTCTCGCTTACCTGAATTTTTCCAGCAAGGACCTTTTGAAGCGTGACAATTATGAGAACAAGGTTGTTTTGGATGTTCGTATTGCGCTTGATCTTCAGCGATATCACGATATTTTTTTGCACACTTACTATCACCGTTAATTGTCACACTATCTGATTCAACTTCGACTTCCAAATTTGCAATAATTTTTAGAGATTCCATGGTAAATACGCGCATTATACTTGCAATCATTCTGGATGTATTCTTTAAGCGGCCATTTTCTTTCAACAATTGGCATTCTTCACTGTTCCGCTAGGGGCGCGACGTCACCATTCATTCCATATTCATTCAGTCCACCCCCGAATCAAATTAGGTATTTCATGTAGTGACGTCAGCAGTCAAGATGTCTGCACGCCGAGGGCCAAGCAATAATACCAAAGTTACCAAATAATACCAGACAATACCAATTGCAGGGAACGAAACTTACTGTTTTTTACAAAAATGATTTTTCTTTAAATGAATATTATTTATTAAAAATACAATAATCAAACATCAACATAAAGAATATTTTTAATGTTTCTAAGATTATTGTTTGAATTTAAAATAACAATATTTGAAAAAATGTTGGGACTGAAAAATCCCGGAAAATAAAATTTCCGACTCTGTCAAATCGTAGAGAGAGATAGGTCCCAATAATGAAATTCCCGGATTGGAAAATTCCTGAAAAGTTTATAATATTGCCGAAATGGAAAATTCCCGTCAGTTCATAATATTACCGAATTTGAAAATTCCCGACAGAAAATTGCCAAATTATAAAATATCCGAACTAGAAAATTCCCGAATTTAGACAATTAAAAAATGTTTGTTTATTAACAGAATTTATTAAAAATCCAATAATAAAATATTTTTATAAAAAAAAATATTTCTAATGTCTAAAGTTTCTAAAATTATTTTTTTTAATTTAAAATAACAACAATTGAAAAAATATATTTCTGGATGAAAATTGTTTCCAATTATTGTTATTTTAAGGAAGTGTGCGTGTACTGAAAAAATCAAGTTATACGTACCGAAATTTTCGTACAAATAGCCCCTTTTCCGCCCCTTATTCGTACGGAAAAAATCTGGCTACTTGCACCGAAATTTCGGTACACGTAGCCACGGCCTTATTTTAGGTTCAAACAATAATTTTAGAAACTTTAAACAAACATTTTTTATGGAAATATTTTATTATTGTATTTTTAATAAATAAATAATATTTATATATATATGTTTTTTAATTGTTTACATTCAAAAATTTCATAATTATGGAATTTTATAGTTTAGATATTTCATAATTCGGCAGTTTTATGTCGGGAATTTTATTATTCGGGAATGATACAGTAAGAATTGTATTTTTCGGGATTTTTCAGTCGTCCAGATTTTTCACCACCATCATGTGGATCAGTGTGGATTTCAACATTTGATTGAATAATTTAAAAAAAAAGAATAATGTCTGAATACACTTATGGTGAAAAATCTTTTTTTTTTTTGAGCTATTAAAAAAATAAAGTTTTGTTCCAATACAATTGGTAAAGTTATTTGGCCCTCGGCTTGCAGACATCTTGGATTTTCCCCACCCTACCTGAAATACCTACGATTCCAGGAAAATCCAATCAATAAATGTAGATTTAAAGGTCTTTCTAAAACATTTTAACTAAATATAGTAAAACACAGTGCATTATATTCTAATTTTAATTTGAAGATTTTTACGAAAAGTTTATCTGCAGCAAGTGATGATGCAATTCATGCAATCGCTTAGTTTTTCATGCGATTCATCTGTTTTTCTCAGAAAAAAATGACTTATAGAGTATTTCCATTAATGCACACAATTTCAAAATGGCCGAATGCCTCGGGAGATATATTGCATTGTATACACTGCATCGCGTGTATTAAGTTGAAGAATTGTGTTTATCGGCAAATAAAAAATGTGTAGTGAATACTTTTTGAGTTTATCTGGTGAAGTGAAGGTATGTTATTGTAATAAACTAAGTGCAATTGACAATTTAGATCTCTACGCTCTGAAAAGTGAAGAATTTTCCACTAGTATTAGTGATGTACCCGTAGTGAGTGAGTTCGAGCTTGTATCGTATTTTACGATAATCTATAGTTATTACACTCATTAACAATTAGAAAGCTTTTAAATTTTGGAGACTTTCAAGTTTTACTGAACCGGATACATTTAAAAAGCGAAGTGCAAGAAGGTAGATGACAACTTTCAAGTGCATGGTGAAGTTAGTATTAGCATGTTCATTTTTCATTAACTGCATGCTTATATCAAAACATTTATATCAAAGTACATTACGTTTATTAATGTGTCTTCAAATTTCGTATTTAATATTAAAACTTAGTTAAAAGGTGGTATACAATTTTGAACAAATAGAGCGATGATTTAAATTTTAGGCTGACTTTTTTTAATAAATGTAGAAAATATTTGCAAAATTAAAAATATATGCACTGCTGCAAGTTGAAAATTCTCATAGAATAAATGAAATATTGTCTCCATTTATTAGAAAAAGTCAAGGAGATTTTTTTAATACAAGGAACATTTTCTAACCTCAAATTTGAAGCATCTGGCAATATGTTCAAAAGTTTATGGTATTTTTGAAGTAAGCGTTATTATTGAATGAATACAAAATTAAGTGATACATTACAAAACAAAATATACTCCAATATAAATGTTGTGATATTAGAATCTATGAAATTAATAAAAAAATGAGCGTGGTAATACCAACCTCACCACGAACTAGAAAGTTGTCATCCACCTTCTTGCACTTCACTTTTTCAAAAAAAATCTGGCTTGGTGAAACTTAAAAGCCTCCAAAATGTAATAAGCTTTCAATTGCTTGTAAGTGTAATCACTCTGGGTTATTGTAAAATACGATAAAAGATCGATCTCACTCACTACGTGTACATGAGTAATGCTTGTGGAAAATTGCTCACTTTTTAGAGCATTGGGATCTAAATTGTCAACAGCTCTTAGTTTATTACAATAACAGGCCTTGACTTCGCCAAATAAACTCAAAAAGTATTGAATAGACATTTATCATTTGCCGATAAACACACTTCTTTAACTAAGATAATACACGCGACGCAATGTATGCAATGCAATTTTTTCCCTGAAGTATTCGGACATTTTGAAATGACGTCACAAGTGGAAATACTCTATAAACCCGTATCAGCGGCTGGGAATGTGTTTACCGACCGCTCATGAAGTTTGCATCCGTCACCATCATCGGGAATGTGCGCCACTTTCAACTCTCAAAATTCGTTTCGCAGCTAATTTCAAGTTTCACTTGTCGTGATTAACTTAGCATTTATAGCTGAAAGCAAATAATGATTATTGTAAAAGAGAATGAGTCTACAAACAAAAGACATAAAAAGTGACGAGGAGATCTCGTGTATGCTTCCGAATCTCCGTAGCGATGCTGAAAATGTGTTACAACATTTGCTGCCTCTAATTGTGTGGTTTTTTCCTTGTTCTCACTTCTTTTCTTTTCCAGAAGTCCATCCCCTCCTCCCCAACCCTGGTAGAGGTTCCGCCCCTCGCACCCCCTCCAGGGTTGGGCCCTGGACCTCACGCCACCCTAATGCTCCGCCCTAGACCGTTGCAATCTTCATTGTTTCGAAAGCCCATAACAGACATTTGTACTTGTTCAACGTCTTGTATATCGTGCACGAAGACAAAAAGTATCGTGATTAGTACGGGCGACATTGGTCAATCCCCACTCATGTGGTTGCCTCGCTCGTTTCGCTCGGGCGGCACACTTCACACTCGTGCCGGATTGATCAACTTGTCGCCCTCCGCACACAATATACTAGTCTACAACACACAATAAATGTAACGGTATTCTCTATTTATAACAGAATTTAAATTAATAGAAATTCTTTTAAAATATTATCAACTTGTTGAATATATTTCCGGCTATATTTCTTACAGCATAATAATATACATATTTTTTGATATTGTACATATTAATTGATATTGTAGAATCATAATTTTCTTCGCAGGAACGAAATAAACGATGTACCCCTACTTTTAAAACGTGGAAATATAATAATTAATCCGTAATCGAAAAATAATACATTTTGTTTTCAGTAATCGACCTATGAGTTCTCTACTAAAGAAAAAATACAAATAAATACAAATATCGACAAACTGATATAAATGCAGTTGAAGTATAGAAACCTGGATGAATTATTAATTCATTTTACAGGAAATTGATGTTACAAAGTAACGCGCATTGAACTTTATTCTTCGAAGATATCACCGCTGGCGAAGAGCTTCACAGAGATGTCATAGATCATACAAAAATACGCAAGTACAGAGTTATATATTGCAATTTTAGTTTTACTTGTTACGTGTTTACTTCTGGTATTGGCTCCTACGCTACCGATAATCTTCTTATTCACTTTCATACGCCTGGCTATCTCCCCATCAATTTTACAGTCAGTAGTATATAAGCTTCCAAAGTACGCGTAATTATCAATTTATTCTATCCTCTCTTCACCTCAGCCATTGTTGTATATTGTTTTCTCAACCCCAACTTCAAACACCATAATTTTTGGTTTATTAACGTCAATCATAAGATCCATATCCTTTATGCTGGTATTCAGTCTGCTCTATATTTCCTGCAAATCATCGTATGATTCTGCCGTGACAAAATTATCATCTGCAAACGCCAACACACGCACCTTCACTGTCCCGAGATCCAGCCAAGAGGACATAAAGTATCCTCGCCTAACACCTTGCCTAATATCAAACCAATCACGCAGTTGTACATTCACCCTTGCACTCGCTTTACTATTTGCATTATATTGTTTTTATTGCTTTGAGTCTCAAGCTTAATATGTAATCCACAAATGATCTTCCTAGAAAAAATCCATATTGGTTATTTTCATTACCTTATAAATCAGTATTTTTTAATATATTTTATCTAAACGAGATAATTTTAGGTATTTCACCTTGGCTAGAATAATCTGTCTTCTCATAATGGATGATTCATTTTTACTCTACAACTAGCAAAATAATGACTCCAGAGTCATCTAGGTTCGACTCGGTTCAAGAAAGTCAAAAGGGATTGATTTTTTCTAATTAGCTGTTAGTTGCTTTTTAAGCTTTTTACTGCGTGCTGCAACATAGATTATAACTCTTCTGAAGCAATCTTAGAAATTAAAAAGGTGATTTATAATAAGGAACAATGTCTCATTTGTGATTCGTTTTCTTAATGTTATATCGATGCTGCCAATAGTGTTTCATTTCACACTACAGTCATCGTGATGCCAGAGCCTCTCCTAATCCTTGCTGAAACTTTCTTGAGAACACAGATTTTATTCAACCCTTGAAAAATGTATCCGCCACATATTTTACCCTTTCTTCTTCATGCTGGAGCTATTAATTCAGGAGAAATTTCCTGGTAGAATAAATACAATACACTTGAATGCAAGTTTCTTGATCTTTTGCTTCAACAATTCAATCATGAAAATCACAATGGAGAGCCCATATCCATTTGCCAGAACGATGAATAGTGGAATAACTAGATTTGCAGATTCTTGTTCTTTCTCCATTATTGATTCTTTCGATTTCCTTAATCGATACGAATGATTTTTATCCCAGTGCATGTTGAGACCGGATTCCAGTAGCTTTATCAAAATTTTGTCAGCTGCCCGAACAAACGGTGAATTCTTCTCAAAAAACATACCCTTCTCATATTGTCCGAAGGTTTCTTTGACGAGTTTCAGCACACGTTGACCATCTTCATCTAAGTGACTTCGAATGAATAGTTCAGTCGTGCTTTCTCTGTCTATGCAAGCAACATTTTCTTGATCCAATAGCATCTCTAGGCATTTTTCACGCCTAACGTCATTTATGGACTTATTTAACAAATCTTCGATAATTTCATCACTTCTGTTTTTTAATAAATTGTAAAATAACTCCGACATCATAGGAACGAGATTCGACTTGTTCAGATCATCTAATGTATCGATAAAAGCATCTGGAACTTCCGTTATTTTAATGTCGGTTAATATCGCGAAGAGGGTAAACGAGAATACTGAAAACGCGATCAAGACAGTGGCAAATACAATTCTTTCAGCCGATCTTTGAGGCTCTCTATGTACTGAAAATCCTAACATTGCTTGTATTATGTCTATTAAAGACCAGTAGTAAGTGTCGAATTTCAACAAGCGAGTCATGAGCCAGATTGGTACGATCAGTAGGACCAAGTATAACCAATCCATTGAGAGTGACAGATTACGCTTATTTTCTTTTGATTGATGTATCACTGCGCTATATCGTGCTATTCCAGTGCTTCGACTGAATTCGTAAGAACAATTATACATTACTAGCCCTTGGTTGGTAGTGAAACGAATTTCATGGTTTCCAAGATTTCTCGCAAATCCAGTTAATTCGCTTGAGTTGTCACAGTTCAATCGGCCCCACCATTCAGTTTGAGCAGGTATTTCTGAAATTTTGAAATTCATTGCTTTCGAAAGAGCTTTTACAACTAAAGCTTCTGGCCCAGAAACTGAAATCGGGTGTCCTGTGGAGTTGCGTTTGACTTTAACATACGGGGGATAATCGAAGGAGCCCACCTTCATTTGGAAGCCGTTTAGATCCTGCAATGTATTAGGAAATAACTTGATTTTCTCTCCGTACTTTTGTCTTGCGTAGGTGCCAGTGAAGGGATTCAAGTGATGCACCTTAATGCTTCTACTATGGTTCCAAGGTGAAAAAATATATTTTTTTCGTTCCTCGATTATCTCTAGGATTGTAACATGCAAAAAATTCCTTGACCACATTTTCTGCAATAATTCCTTGAAACTATGTTCTTCCTTTTGAGGAAAAACGATCATCAAACATTTTGGTCTTATTTGATGAGCTGATAAATCGGTTAGAAATTGTGTTGATTCCGAAAATGATGAGATTTCTAGGTTTTTCTGTATAAGCAGAATCGCGATGAACAAAGTCGTGGATTGAAGATCTTGAGAAACCTGCTTCAGTCTCAGCATTCTGGCTCTGGAAAGAGTGGTTTTGCGTAAACTTATAATCTGACTAGGAATATTCGACTGAACATTTCGTACGATACTCTCAATCTTGATAGTTTGATTGTCAAAGTTGTCATCGATGATAAAAACAGCTTGAGAAATTCTCAAATCTTTCTTAATGTACTTAACGAGATGATTGATGCATGTAGATTCGAATACTAATGCATAAGCAATAATGATGTAACTTAAAAGAAATATATGCCTGATTTTGACATATGGAAACATGATCTTTGATCTGTGTTTTTTTTTCACATTAGGTATGTTTTATAACATATTTTGGATTTTTAATATCAAGTGCATCTATATAACCAAATGTGGTAAAACTGACTATCCTTAGGGTCGACCGCATTGTCTTTTAGAAAATGCCTAAAAAACGAAGGCTAGATTGATGGATTCATATTTGTCGAACTGACTCTGTTGCTTTACTTTAAACGGCATACACTTGAAGAATTGAATTTATTAATTCAATCGTGAAAATACCTAAAGAAAATCTATGTCCGGTACAGGCAGATTATTAAGCAGGGAAATAATTAGCTTCGCATGTTTTTGCTCCTTTTCTTTTGGGGAATTATTGCTTAAACTTCAGGGACTTTATCACGAGGTACGCATCTGCATAAACATATGCGGTGAATTTCTCTCAAATATTTTACACTTGTCGTATTATATCATCCTAAGGTTTGTCTCACTATTTTTATTCGTTACTCCAGATTCACCATCTTCATGTCGGTGGGTTTGAAGTTCTATATTTTGAAAGTGTCTTTATAGTGTATATGGAAGTAAAGTTGTACTTGCCTTGTTTATAAGAACAGCCCACAGTCACATTTTTCCTGAATATAAAATAAATTATTGTACATCACTTTTTTGTACTTCGGCAATGTTTTCTTACTTTTGAAATTGTCTGACATACGTTGCAGAATTTTAAACTATTCTTGTTGAAGTACATCCCATCAATAAATATTATGCATTTATTCAAACAATTTCATCATACTAAACTGAGGAGTAAGCAAACAAAACGTGATAAATCAATTTGAGCTCGTTTATCAACATTTAATGATGCATAATTTCTCAAGTGTACCCACCTCGAAAATGAAAGTGTTCCGCTCAAGCTAAAAATTTGCCCAATTGTAGTCCTGTTGGAAAGTACTCCTCACACCAAAAATTAATTAATTTCTATTATCATTTATCAAAGTGGAGGGGGTACAATTTTTGGGTTTTTAAGCAAAGCCTTACTTTCAAACATTTGTAACTTTTTTCCTATTGCT
>JAABKJ010003029.1:0-26718 GCA_011634705.1 Andricus grossulariae
TATATATATATATATATGTATAAATATATACATGTCTCATTATAACTACATACCGGAAGATTACATTTTTTTATGAACAATTACCATAAACAAATTCATTAAATAAGCGCTTTTGGATATAGAAAATGTGTTCTTCAGCGCAATCGTTCATTTCACTCTCAAAAATAATACTTCAACTAGATATATTGATACTTGAAAAGATTTTTCATAGTTATAAACAATTGTGATAAACAAATTAATTAAATAGGCGGCATCAGATACAGAAATCACGTTTCTGAGCATAATCGTTTATGTCACCCTCAAGCATAATATTTCAAGGGGATTTATTGACACTTAACAACATTTTTTATTGTCATAAACTATTATGATAAACAAATCCATTAAATAACCGCTGTTAGACACAGAAGAGTTGTTTTTTTAGCAGAATCATTTATTTTATCCTCCAAATTATTTCTTGAAGGAAGTGAATTGGTACTCATCACTCCAGAATATTTTTTATTCTTATGAACACTTATTATACACAAATTCATTAAATAAACACTATTAGATACAGAAAAGGCGTTTTTTTAGCATAATCGGTTATTTTACCCTCAAGCATATTATTTTAAGGAGATTCATCAAAATTTGATAACATTTTTTATTGTTATAAACAATTATAATAAACAAATTTATTAAATCAGTGCTATTAGCTAAAAAAAGGAGTTTTATAGCAGAATCGTTTATTTTATGGTCAAGAATAATTCCTCAAGGGGAGAAATTGATACTCGAGAACATTTTTCATTGTTATAAATAATTCTGATAAACAAATTCATTTCAAAAAATATGAAATGGGCACTTTGAAAATTTATCATTTTTGCTAAGAAATTACGAACATAAGGAAAATTCTCTATTTTCTAAATTCTCATTCAATTTGATGAATTTCTTGGCCAGAATTTTTGTAAACAATTATAAATTTTGTTAAGTTTCAATGTCCAGTTGAGGTATTATTTTTTAGGTTGAAATAAACGATTTCTCTTTTTAAAAAAATTTGTATCCAGAAGTGCTTCTTCAGTAATAGGGTAATTATTATTGTTTATAACAATTAAAAATGTTATTATTTTCTATTTAATGAATTTTTTTCTCAGAATTGTTTATCACAATGAAAACATTTATTAAGTATCAATGAATATAGTTGAAGTATTATTTTTAAGGGTAAGTTGAACGACTGCCCTGAAAAGGGAATTTTGTATTTCAAAAAGCGCTTACTTAATGAATTTGTTTATCATAATTGTTTATTACAATAAAAACGTATTCTTTCAGTATTCAGTTGTAATAAGACTTTAATTTTAAATGATGAAAGTTCACTAATTCTATACCTTCGTGAGAAAATATCAATGATCAGTATTAAAAATTAATCAAAATTCCTGTTTATCACTTACACTCACTTCCTGTAATTCTTTTTCCTAATTCCCCTCACTTCCCCTGCGTCCCCTACTTCTTCTTCCCTCACTGCTCTTATGTTCCCTCCCAAAATTTTCTTCACTTCCCCACCCCTCTTTTCTCATCACTTCCACTCCCCTAATTTCCCCTACTTTCTCTTCCCTCGTTTCTTCTACTTTTCTTCTCCTAGTTTTTCATACTTTCTCTCCCCTTACTTCTTCTTACTTCCCTTACTTCCACTCCACTTATTTCCTCCCATCTTCCCCTACATTCCCTCCCTTATTTTCCCTCATTTTCCCTACTTCTTTTCCCCTAATTTCCCCTCACTTCCTATACTTCCCCTCCCATCATTTACCCTCACTTCCCCTCCTTGGAAAAACGTCCGACGAGCGGGCGGATGAATGGAATTCAAAGATGAAAACCTGATAAGAAAAAATGATTTAAAAGTAAATGTTAATATAAGCTTTGAATTTTGTAGGCATATCCAACATAGAGGAACTCCCAAGTTCTCAACATGTCCTCTCATGTTGGGTTAGTGGACGAGAAGCAGCAGACATGGAATTATGTTCAGACGAGGAAATTGTCGATTCTATAACAAAAGTCCTACGACAATTCACAGGAGATCCTACACTCCCTTATCCAACAAATATTCTTCGAAGCAAATGGTGCTTGGATCAGCATTTTGCTGGGTCTTATAGCTACATGGCGATGGACAGTACAGTAGGACATCAATGTGATCTAGCTAGTCCTTTACCAGGTACAATTAATTATTTAATTATTAAATTATTCACATAATTTATCATTCAATTATATGGAATACATGGGGTAATATGGCGCATGGAGCAATATGGCTCAGGGCCTCGATTCTTGAAACAGCGGACATTAGCATAAATCAAACTGATCATCTTAAGTATTTACTGAAGTTATCTAAAGTTCAGAAATGAGCATTGCTAAAAATGATTTATAAAATTAAAGAAAATATCGTAATTGTTAATTGTAACTTATGAAATTATATAACCATTGCTGAAAAATCTTAAACTTCTAAGCGACTTCCGTTTCTTTGTTCTTTCACTTCTCTTCTACCTCAAACTTGCCATTTTGCAGATTCACTCTTTCATTCTTTCTCATTTGTTCTTCTAGCGCCCTTCTATTCTTTTATCCACTCCTCAGCAAATTTATCTTCCCTTAACATCTTTGCTACATTATCTGGCCAGCTTCCTTTATCTTCCATTCCTCTCCTACATCCTTCCCATAAGTGCTTCCATATTTCCTCTTTTTTTTCACAGATTTAGCACTTTCTCTTCTCTTTCTTTCCCCAATACAGTCCTTCCCTTACCTCATTTTCCAAATCTAACTCTGGCTTTTCTAAGCCATTCTCTCTCTTTCGATCCCTTTTCTAAATACTTCAGTACTCCTTCTTTATTTATCATCTTACACCATTTATTATATTTTGATTCCTCAATCATCCCACATCTTTCTATTAATTTTCTTACCCTGTCTCTTTTCTCCAATTCTGCAGTTTTCTCCAGTTGCCTCTCCTATATCTCTAGCCCTAAAGAACTCTTTTTTCTTCTTCCCATCTCCATATTTTCACCGCCCTCCGTCTCCTTGCTTCAACCTCCATCAAATACTTTTTCGTTAATTCTCCTTCCTTAACTTTTCTCTTCAAACTACCATGCCCTCTTCCCTGCTCTTGTAATTAATTTATCCCTTTACGCCTCTTCTCTCACCCTTAATCCAGACGTCCACCTTGTATACCTTGCTTTCAACAACATTCTCCTTCACCAAACTTTTCTTAACCTCCTTTTTCTACCCTTCATGTCTGTTTCATTACCCCTGCCGATTTTTTTTAACCTTTCTCTAAGATGAACTCTATGCTCTCCATTTTTTTGCACGGTGCATCCATAATATTTAAACTCCTTTACTTCTTCTAACTTTACACCCTTACATCTCCCAGTCCATTCTTTCTTCCTCCGCCCTCCTTTTCTAAATCTCATTTTCTTTGTCTTTTCTACTGCATTCAACTTTTTCCCATCTAAGTATTTTACAATCCTGTAATTAAGTCCACCATCCTTTCTTCATAGTCTACCATCAACACTATATCGTCCTCGTACCTTTCATTTTCCCATACTAATTCCTTCCCTTCTTTTTCTCTTTATTTCTTCTTCTAAGTCTAAAATTAATATATTAAATAAAAGTAAGCTCAGAGGACAACCTTTCCTTACTCCTCTCACTAACTAGAAACTATCCACTACTATCTCTGCTAGCCTTACCTCAATTTTATAAATCATTTTTAACAATGCTATTTTTGAACTCGGTATAACTTATATTATTTTTTATTATTTTATCATTATTTTTATTATTTTACATTATTATCAATTAACATTGAAAAATATTATATTATATTTATAAAAATATATATGATAATTCTGGAATTATGGGGCGCATGAGGCAATATGGGACAATAGGGCGATCCAAATTTATAAATGTTTATATTTATTTATTTATTTTTCTTAATCGACTCCACTGTAATTCGTTCGTCTTCCAGAAAAATAAATTCCATTTTTGTTCAAATCCATCTCGAAATCCATCAATATTAACCCATCAATATCATCCATCAATATTAACCTGTTTAAATTAAAGTTAAGTCTCTTCTTAAGGAATTGTCGCGGAATAATTTTTACTCAATAACATATAAAAAATAGCAATTTTATGTAAAATTCATACTAAAGACGGTATTTTTTTGCATTTTTTCAATATAAGTTATTTTTAGTCGATAAACGATAAGTTTTCAAGTATATTCAAACTGATTTTGAATTGTTTAAAGGAATAATATTCGTTTAAACATTTTTCTCTTCCCTGTAAATCGTGAAAAGTTATTATTTTCTGGAAATAATGACGTAAATAATGAATGTTCAGAGTAATATTTTTTGTGAAGGACGGTTTGCAATTATTTAAACAATTAATATCATTCGCTCCAATTCATAGAAAACCTGGAGAAAATTCTATTTTGTTTTTAAATCTTTTGCACTAAGTCGCTTATTATTCAATATTTTCTTATCTCAATGAAATCGATCTGAAAAAATAACGTAACTGAAGCAAATCGTTTTAAAAAATGGTTATTGTTGATTATTACTTATTTATATCATTATATCATATTAATAATCATATATTTATCACTATAATATATAAATAATTATATATTTATCATTGTGTTATTCATTTTTCATTATTGTTTTTATATTTATATAAAAAAATACAAACTGAACTTATTAAAAGATATCACTTTTAACATTCATTAAAACTGCGTCATAATTCCAGAAAATATAAACTTTTAAAGATTTACAGGGGAAAAAAATTATTGAAGCAAACGAAAATTGTTTGAATAATTGCCAAATATCCGCAAAAAATATATTACTCTCAACATTCGTTAATTGTGTAATTAATTCAAAAAAATATTAACTTTTTATGATTTACAGGGGAAAATATTGTTTAAATAAATCAAAATTGTTCAAATGACTACTAAATATGTTGAACAAGAAACATTACTTTTGACATGCATTTATTGTATCATTTATCCCGAAAAATGATAATTTTTCACGACTTGAGGAACAATAAAAATGTCTGCACTAACAATAATTGTTTAAAAAATTCAAGATTAGTTGAAATATATTTGAAAACTGGTCGTTTATCGGATAAAAATAATTCGTGGTGGAAAATTTTGTTTAAATACCGTCTTCAGTATGAATTTTATATAATATTGCTATTTGGCAGTTCTTAAATATTCATTAAGAAGTGACTACACTTTAATTTACAAAAAGTTAATAATAAGCACTTCTTTTTCTCATTCTTCCGAAAGAAGGAGAAGTAGGGGAAATAGGACAAGTAAGTGAAAATTAGAGTAGGGTACGTAAAGAAGCGAGGGAAAATGGTGGCAAGTGAGGGGGAATTGAGGGGATAGGAACTAGGGAACTAATGGGAAATGAGAGGTGTGGGGAAATGGAAGGTAAATGTGGGTGGGAAAGTGAGAAGACATGTGGGGTTGGAAGTTAGATGAATTGAATTGTTAACTGGGGAAGTGAGGAGGGGGAAAGGCAGATGAGGAAGAAGTTGTGAAAGGGAAGCGGAGTTTGAAGTATGGTAAGGGAAAGTAGGGAAGTAGAGGGGAAAGAACAGAATGTGGGAGAAGTGAGGGGAAATTAGGGAAGTTGTGTGAGAGGGGGCGTATGGGGCATAGAGGATGTGATGAGAAATGATAGAAGGAAAATCAGGGACATGAAGGAAGGGGAAGTGAGGGGATGGGAACTAGGGAAGTAATGGAAAATGAGAGATTGAGGGAAAGTAAAGGTCAATAAGGATGGGAAAGTCAGGTGAAATGTGGGGTTGGAAGTTAGATGAATTGAAGTGTTAGCTGGGGAAGTGAGAAGAGGGGAAGGTAGATGAGGAAGAAGTTTGGAAACGGGAGCGGAGTTTGTAGTATGGTAAGGGACATTAGGGAAGGAGAGGGGAAAGAACAGAATGTAGAGGAAGTTAGGGGAAATTAGGGAAGTTGGGTGAGGGGGTGTATGGGGCATAGGAGATGTGATGAGAAATGATAGAAGGAGAATCAGGGACATGAGAAAAGGGGAAGTGAGGGGATGGGAACTAGGGAAGTAATGGAAAATGAGAGATTAACGGAAAGTGAAGGTAAATAAGGATGGGAAAGTCAGGAGAAATGTGGGGTTGGAAGTAAGATAAATTGAATTGTTAGCCGGGGAAGTGAGGAGAAGGGAAGGTAGATGAGGAAGAAGTTGGGAAAGGGAAGCGGAGTTTGAAGTATGGTAAGGGAAAGTATGGAAGGAGAGGGAAAAGAACAGAGTGTAGGACTAGTTAGGGGAAATTAGGGAATTTGGCTGAGAGGGCGTGGGGGCATAGGGAATGTGAGGAGAAATGATAGAAGGAGAATTAGGGACATGAGGGAAGGGGAAGTGTGGAAATGGGAACTATGGAAGTAATGGAAAATGAGAGATTAAGGGAAATGAATGGTAAATAGGGATGGAAAAGTAAGGGGAAATGTGGGGTTGGAAGTTAGATGAATTGAATCTTTAGCTGGAGAAGTGAGGAGAGGGGAAAGAAGATGAGGAAGAATTCGGGAAAGGGAAGCGAAGTTTGAAGTATGGTAAGGGAAAGTAAGGAAGGAGAGGGGAAAGAACAAAATGTAGGAGAAGTTAGGGGAAATGAGGAAAGTTGGGTGAGGGGTCGTAAGGGGCATAGAGAATGTGATGAGAAATGATAGATGGAGAATTAGGGACATGAGGGAAGGGGAAGTGAGGGGATGGGAACTAGGGAAGTGATGGAAAATGAGAGATTCAGGGAAAGTAAAGGTGAATAAGGATGGGAAAGTCAGGGGAAATGTGGGGTTGGAAGTTAGATGAATTGAATCGTTAGCTGGGGAAGTCAGGAGAGGGTAAGGCAGATGAGGAAAAAGTTGAGGAAGGGAAGCGGAGTTTGAAGTATAGTGAGGGAAAGTAGGGCAGGATAGGGGAAAGAACAGAATGTAGGAGAAGTTAGGGGAAATTAGGGAGGCTGGTTGAGGGAGCGTAGGGGGCATAGCGAATGTGATGAGAAATGATAGAAGGAGAATCAGATACATGAGGGAAGGGAAAATGAGAGAATGGGAACTAGGGAAGTAATGGAAAATGAGAGATTAAGGGAAAGTAAAGGTGAATAAGGATGGAAAAGTCAGGGGAAATGTGAGGTGGGAAGGTAGAGGAATTGAATTGTTAGCTGGGGAAGCAAGCAGAGGGGAAGGTAGATGAGGAAGAGGTTGGGGAAAGGAAGGGAAGCGAAATCCTCTTTCGTAGACGCACAACATCTACCTTGACTGATTTTTAATTAATAATTGAAGCGGCGTGTTAAAAGGGGCCTTACGACTGAAATTTCAATTTCGAGGAAAAAAAGAGAATACACATAATTTGAATTGATAATTATAAAAATACTTTGAATTAAGGTTATATAACCTTTATATGTCGTGTTTACAAAATTTTCTCACTGCTAATAATCCCTTTTTCGCGATGCATATTCTTTTCAAGAAATTAGACAACATTTTTCTGATTATATCCTTATTGCTGAATATTATTTTTAATGTCTCTGTATCCTTTTTAGGGTTTTATAGTCCCAGGAGTGAGGGGAAGTAGGTAAAGTTAGAGGAGGGGAATTAGATAAAGTGAGAGGAGGGGAAATAGGTCAAGTGAGTGGAGAGTAAGTAGGTAAAGTGAGTGGAGGCGAAAAAGGGAAGTGAGAGAAATAATGGGAGAAGATGTAGGGAAAATGAGAATGGGGGATAGGGGAATTAGGAGGAATGAAAGAAGGGTAATTATGGGAAATGAGGAAAGAGAAAGTAGGTAAAGTAGGGGAGATTGGGAGAAGGAAAGTAGGAAGAGTGAGAGAGGGAGAGTGGGCGAAATAAAGAGCGTCGTTAGGGGAAGTGAGGGAAAACTTGGGGAGGGATAGTATATTAAGTGAGAGGAATTGAAGGGACATAAAGTAGGGGGCGTGGGGGAAGTGATTTTTTTTAGTCTTTATGCAATTATTTTCCATCCATGTGATCAAATTTATTCTCGTCTCTTGATTTGATTTTCATAACAAAATTAATGCAAAATTAATAAATAAAATAATGTTCGTCTTTATAGGAAGTTGTGAACCCGTAGCCCCAATTTTATTATTCGCCGGAGAAGCAACAATTCCAGGACACTATAGTACAGTCCATGGTGCAAGATTAAGTGGCATACGAGAAGCCGAAAGGATAATACAATTAACAAAACGTTTTGGTGGTCCTCCCAGGAATTCACCTGAACCCAAACCATCGTCCTAATCTTGACTTTTTCAGTAAATTACAACCGAATCTAAGAAAGTAGTCAAATAATAAACTAGAGAGGATAAAATTGTCCTCAAAATTGTTTCTGTATTGTTATTAGCGTTGAAAAGCATTTATAAATCTAAATTAATACGAATTTTATTAAAATTGGATCATTTAAAAACCAAATATTGTCATACCTTTTTTTTTTATTTACAGATAATTTTATTTTGTAATCACGATTAAAATATCCTACAGGTAAAACATATTGTAGCCGTTTTAACAAGTAATAATTTTTTATGTGTTTGTTATTATATGTAAATATGTATAGTGATATTATTTATAATTTTAAATTATAATTTCAGTATAATCAGGGAATGCATAAGCGCCACTGTGAAGTGTGCTGACGAATGCAGCTCGGCTCTCACATGCGGAGAACCTCTGGCCCGGTAGAGGGGGGACGCGTAGCCATGTGCGTGTCCCGCGTGGGGTCACACGTTGCTACGGGCCGCCCCCTCTCTTCTAAGCCGGGCCAGCGGTTCTCTGCATATGAGAACCGAGCTGCGCTCGGCAGCTACGCTCGCCGTGGCTCTCATCCGCTCCCTAATTCTAATTAAAAAAATTTTCTAGTTAATTTAATGTAGAAATATAGCAACAATCAAATTCCTTTTTTTTGGAATCGGTATAACAATACATCCATTATTCATTCATAAAAATAAATTCATCTAAACTTTATTATCTAATCTTTTCAGAACCTTCTTCTGTTTAAGTTTCTGGTTCAACTGAAGTGCTATTTGTTCATTCTCTTCCTCTGGTGCTCGATTTTCGCAAATTTGAATTTTGACAGCGAGTGTTTTTTTGGGAAGAATTTCAGTTGCCTCTTTACAAATTTCATTCCAGGCGAAATGAATATCGCTCTCTTGAGCAAATTCACTACAAACTACGAATCTTATTACCATCGATTCTTGACTGACAGCAGCGGTTAAATAAATATTTCTCCTTGCTGTTAATCGATCAAAAAGTTCTTTCGTAAATGAGTTATCACCCTGAAAAAATAGGTAATGATTTAAGCATTATAATTCTTATTATTTTTGGGCCATCCATAAAATAAGTTAACAATTTTTTACTTTTTTGACACCATTGGGCTATTTTTGAATATGCAACAGAATAAATAAATTTTCAACAAAATAGTTGAACTTTTAACCTACCAAATGGTCGAATTTTGAAACTGAAAGGATTGAAATTCAAGCAAAAACAATTGAGTTTTTAACCAGATAGTTGAATTCTCAAGGCAAAATTAAAATTTCAAATAAATCGTTGCATTTTTTAGAAAAAATATAAATTTTCAACAAAAAATTAACTTTTCAACCGAATAGTTGAATTTTTGTATCAAATTTTCGAATTTTCAATCCAAAAAAGATTCTCGAATTTTCGAGAGAACAGTTAAATTTTCAAACTGAAAATATGAATTTTAGACAAAAATGTTAATTTACAACCAACTAAATGCATTTTCAACTAAAAGATGAATTTTCAATCCAAAAGAACGAATTTTCAACAAATAGTAAAATTTTCCACGAGAAAAGAAGTCTTTAACAAACTAATTATACTTTTAACAAAATAGTTGAATTTTCAACCAAAAATATAAATTTTCAACAAACTACATGAATTTTCTACCAAATAATTGAACTTTCTACCAGGAAATATGATTTTTTAAACAAAAAAGTTAATTTGCTACCAAATAGTTACATTTTTAAATAAATAGTTTAATTTTTAAACAAAATTATAATTTTTGAACAAAAAAGTTATTTTTCAAACAAATAGTTTAATTTTCTACCAAATTGCTGAATTTTCTCCTAAAATAGATGAATATTAAAAAAAAAGGAATTTTAAACCTAAAAGTTTAATTTTGTACCAAAATGTTGAATTTTTAAGCCAAAATGAGTTTTTGATATTTCTACCAGTTGAATTTGTAAACAAAAAAACATGATTTTTCAACAAAAAATTTAATTTTCTACCAAAAAGTTAAATCTTCAAACTAATTGTTCAATTTAATTCGGTTTACAATCAATTTAAATTCTTATTTAACAATCAATTTACAATCAAATAAAAATTATGAATTTTGCACAAAAAAGTTACTTTTCAACCAAATAGTTTAATTTTCGACCAAATTGCGGAATTTTTTCCTGAAATAATTGAATTTAAACAAAAAATATTAATTTGAAAAAAATGAATTTTCAACTTAATCGTTTAATTTTCTACCAAAATATTGAATTTTCAAGCCAAAAATAATTTTTTAATTTTATTCAAGTTTAATTTTCAATCCCAAAATATGAATTTTCAACAAAAAAGTTAATTCACAACCAAAGAGTGAAATTTACAACAAAAAATTTGAATATTTTTAAATCAGTTGAGTTTTAAACCGGAAAAATGAATTTTCAGCAAAAAAGTTGATTTTCAATTAAAAAAGATGAATTTTCAACCAAAAATGAAATCGTTAAATTTTCAGTGCAAAAAATAAATTATCGACAAAAAAAACAATTTTCAACCAGTTGAATTTAACTAAGAAAGTAGAATTTTCAATAAAAGAGTTCAATCATTAATCAACAAAGATTAATTTTCAACCGAACAGTTGCATTTTTAACCGAAAAGGATAAATTTTCAACCAAAAATATTAATTTTCTACCAAAAAAGATGAATTTACAATAAAATACATGAATTTTCAACCAAATAAGTTGAAGTTTCAACTACAAAACATCAATTTTCAATTCAAAATATCATTTTTCTATCAAAAGTAGAGTAATTCCATTTTCCGATTTAAAAAAATTATTTCTCAAACAAAAATAAAAAATAATTTTCAACAAATTGGATGAATTTTCAACTAAAATAATCAATTTGAAAAAATTAATTAAAAAGAAATAGAGTTTAAAATTAAACCAAATATTTGCATTTTTAACCAAAATAATGATTTTTCAATCAAGAAGATTAATTTTCTATCAAAAGGGACACAATTGGAATGAAACAGTCGAATTTCCAATAAAAAACATACATTTTTGCCCAACTTATTGATTTTTTAACTAAAAAAACTCAACCTAAAATGGAATATTCAAATTTTCAGTTAATGAAATTAATTTGCAACCAAAATGAAACGAATTTTGAACAAAATAATTACGTTGTCAACCAAATAATACAAGTTTTAACCAAACGATATGAATTACGAATCAAAAATATAATAGTAAATTTTTCAATCAAAAATTAACAAAAAAAGGGGTGAACTCCTAAAGTTTAAATTGATAACGCAGTTTATGGATTACCCCTTATGTAAAAAATTCAAAAATATATTTTTGAATAAAATAATTTAATATTTAATTTACCTTCATTCTGAAGCAACAAATAGCCAATACAGCTTCGGTAACGACTTCAAATCTGTCATCTGATCTAACAAGTTCCTCAAATAATTGAGCTAATTTAACTGAATATCGAATATATTTTTGAAGTCCCTCCACTCCATATAATCGTAATACAAACCATAATTTCATGGATCGGAAACGACGAGAGAGTTGAATCTGCCAATGCTGTTAAAAACAATATTTTTTAATTTAGTTTTTTATTATTATTCAATATTTAAATTTAACATTATTGAAAATTACCCTATAATCTGGAGCTGAACCTTCGTTGTCATGGGCTAAATAAATTCTATCGACATTGAAAGTATCTGTGAGCCATTTTGAATCCTTAATCCTGAAGAAATTATTATTAAGTCATTAGTTTAATTTTATAATATAATTCATACCTTTTTATATCTTAGATTTAAAATTTTGACAATTGAATCTGAAGAAATCCCTATTCAAGGAAAATCATAAATTCAAATTATTATTTTAATTATCTAATAAATTAATAAAGATATTATATAATATTTTTAATAAATTTATTTATTAGTTATTAATTTTTTAAAGTGCTTTCTGCTGTAAATTAGTATTTTTTACAAGTATTTTGATATAAAAACATAAAGTTTCGAAGAAGACCTAAAATTTGCAAATTTTTAAGTTGTCTTAGTTCTTTTGAAATTAGCAATTTTAAACAAAAATCACCATGGACATTCACCACTTTTAACAGTTTTCTGTTATTTTAGAGTTTTACACCGTTTAACTACCGTTTAGTATTTTTTTTAACATATTGCAAGGCTTTATAATTTTTGAACAATATTAGGTTATGTTAGCGTTTTAAAGAAAACATTTGTATTTAAAAAAACCATTATAATGTGAACAAGATATAGAATACTTTAAGAATTTTGGATGAAGTTAGTGTTTATCGTCGAGAATTCCTATTTTTAATAAAAAAAAAATATATTTTACAGAATATTCACAAATTTTCATATTTTAGGTTATGTTAGCGCTTTATACCAAACATTGGTGTTTCAAAACAAAAGTCATTATAATTTGAACAATATTTAGAATCTTTCAACAATTTTGGATTATGGTAGTATTTCTGTCGGATATTTGTATTTTTAATTAAAAAAAGAAAGATTTAATTTAAAACTAAAATAATTATTTCAAACAAGATTTCTAATTTTTAAACAGTTTTAGGTTAAATTAACGTTTTTCACAGGAAGTCTTTTTTACAATAAAAATTGGTACTTAAAACAAAAAGCATTATAATTTGAACAATATATAGAATATTTTATCAATTTCGGATTATGTTCGTATTTATTGTCGGAAATTGGTATTTTTAATAGCAAAAAAATACACTTCGAAGAATATTCAAAAATTTTAATAAATGTATCTTATTTCGGAATTTGAAACCAAAAATTCGTCTTCTGAATCAAAAATAATGATAATTTTAACAAGAATTAGAATCTTCAAACAATTTTGGATTATAGTAGTGTTTTTCCTAGGAAACTAATAGCATTTTTAATTTAAAAACTTATGTTTCAAAGAAAATTTATATATTGTAATAATTTCAGGTTATGTTAGCGTTTTACAGGAAAAATTGTTATTTTGAAACAAAACTCATTATAATTTGAACAAGATTCAGAATCTTTTAACAATTTTGGATTATGTAACTATTTCTGTCGATAATTGGTATTTTTTAAAACAAGATTTCTAATTTTTAAACAGTTTTAGGTTAAGTTAAAGTTTTCCACAGGAATACTTTTTTACAAGAAAAATTGGTATTTAAAACAAAAATAAATATAATTTGAACAATATATAGGATATTTTCACAATTTCGGATTATTTTCGTGTTTATTGTCGGAAAATGGTATTTTTAATAACAAAAATATACACTTTGAAGAATATTCACAAATTTTAATAAATTTATGTTATGTCAGAATTTTAAACCAAAAATTCGTCTTTTAAATCAAAAATGTAATTATAATTTTAACAAGAATTAATTTTTAAACAATTTTGGAATAAAGTAGTGTTTTTCGTCGGAAACTAATAGCATTTTCAATTTAAAAAATTATATTTCAAAGAAAATTCATATATTGCAATAACTTTAGGTTATGTTAACGTTTTACAGGAAAAATGGTTATTCTAAAACGAAAATCATTATAATTTGAACAATATTTAGATAATTTTAGTGTTTTTTGTTGAAAATCAGTATTTTTTATTTTAAAAATATTTCAAAGAAGATTCAAAACTTTTTAACTATTTTAGGTTATGTTAACATTTTTCACCGGAAACCGTTTTTTGTTTTTTTTTGACAAAAAATATTAGTTTTAAAAGAAGACTTACAATCTTGAAAAATATTTTGTTAGGTTAGTGTTTTCTTCGTAGAGAATTTTAGTTTTGTTTCTTTTTTGAGTAATTGTCAAAAAGTCTTTTTACTCAAAAACTTACCAGAGTGCTGAGCAGTCAAAATTGACAAGTAGCCACTTGTGGGGGTTAAAATCGAAGGAATCAGCGTATTGCACACCCGACATTAAATATCGAAATTCAGGGCAAACGAATGCTGCACCTATAATTAGAATTTAGTTTCAAACCAAATTTATTTCCATAGGGCTAGGAATTGTTAGACTATTTAAAATCCAGATTATTAGGAAGAGTATTCCATTAGAAAAGGAAAAAGTGGTTCAATGATTTCCTTTCTTTTTTGATATTGCGTAGTCTTTGGGGTACTAAATAATGCGGTCGAGGGTTCTTTCAAAATTTTCAATAGCTTGGCAGATATTGTTAATTGAAAATTACTTTTTTCAAAGGAGGGGAAGTGGGAGGAAATTGTAGAAGGGAAGTAGGGGAAGTGAGGGAAAATGAGGATGAGTAGGGGAAATGAGGGGAAAATATGAGAGGGGAAGTAAGAGGAGCAGAGTTGGGGAAGTGTGGGGAAGTGAGGGGTTCAGAAGTAGGAAAATAAGGGACAATTATAAGAAGGGAAGAAGCAAAAATTTTTAGGTGGCTGATAGGGGAAATGAGGGGTGGGAATGTAGAGGAAATAAGGGGAAATTATAGGAGGAGAAGTAGAGGACGTGACGAGAAGTCAGGGAAGGGAAATAGAGGAAGTGAAAGGAAATAAGGAGATGAAAAAGACGAACAAGGTGGGCAGGGGAAGTAGAGAAAATTAGGGAACATTAGCGGAAATTTGGAAACAGGTGATGCGGAGAAATGAGGGTTAGCGAGGGATGGGGAAGTGAGAAGTAAAAGAAATTATTAGAAATGAGGGTGAGAAGAGGAAGGGAGGGGAAGTGTAAACCGGAGAAAGGAAAAAAGTGAAGGGGAATGTTAGCTCGGGTAGCGCGGGGAGGGGGAAGTAGAGGAGAAAGCAGTTGAGTTGACGGAATCAAAGGGTGAAGTGAGGGGAGGGTAAATAGGGGAATGTAGTGAAAGTAGGGGAGGGAAAGTATGGGAGGGGGAGGTTTGAACGACTGATCGGACAAGGAAACGGTCATAAATCAATTTAATAACTAAATAAAAATAATTTCCAGTAAGTTATAGTAACAAGCAATTGTTCATATTGTTATAAACAAACTAATTAACAAAAGTAATTTTTTCGTGATTCGCAATGATTAGCTATATTAAAGTTAAATTCTTAAAATGAAATATGACAATTAATAATGTGGGCTTATAATAAGTTAATAATAGCTGCTGTTAGCCAATTTTTTAAACAATTCCCCTAAATAAATGCACATTTTTCGTGAATATGCTTAATTTTTCAGCGGAATGAACTCTCAATGTTTTCCGAAAGACTTTTTGTTTTTAAATTTGTATAGTGAAAAAAAAACTGGTTATTATGTAAATAATTTTTATTAACAAATACACATTTCGACCATTTTTTCATGAATAGGAATAATTTTTTTGCGAAATCTACTTGAAATACATTACCAAAGACTCCTTCCCGTCATATTTTTCATAATGATTCATAATTCATGAAAAAATTATTACAATAACTTTTAATTGTATAGACAATTTTTATAAACAAATACACATTTTGAACATTTTTTCATAAAGAGGTTTAATTTTTTCGCCGAATCAACTACACATTTCTTGTGAAACACTTCTTGCTGTCATATTTTTAATAATTAAAAAAAACTATTATTCACATGAACAACTTTAATAAACAAATGCACATTTTGACTATTTTTTCTTGAAGAGACTTAATTCATTTTTGTGAAATTAATTATAAATTTCTTTCCAGATTCCTTGCTGTCATATTTTTCATAATGACGAAAACTGTTAATTATATAAATAATTTTATAAATAAATGCACATTTTGACCCTTTTTTATACATAGGCTTCTCTATTATGGCGAAATCACCTTTAAATGTTCTTGAAAAGACTTTTTGCTGCCATATTTTTTATTTTGACAAAAGCAGCTAATTATATAAACAATTTTTATAAACAACTGCATATTTTGACCATTTTCTCAATAATAGGCTACATTTCTTTAGTGGAATTGAATCGAAATATCCGGTCAAAGGCTCCTTGCTGTCATACTTTTCATATTGTCATATTTATCATAATCACAAAAAATTTCAATTTTATGATCAATCTTTATAAACAAATGCAAATTTTTACCATTTTTTCAAGAATAGACTTAATTTTCCAGCGGAATTAATTCAAAATATCTTGCCACAGACTTCTTGCTGTAATATTTTTCACAGTGAAAAGAATTGTTAATCATATAAACAATTTGAACAAACAAATTCATATTTTTCAAATTCTTCATTAGGCGAGCTAACTTTTTTTGCGAAGTCAACTACAAATTTCTTGCCAAAGACTCCTTGCTGTCATATTTTTCTCAATGAAAAAAATTGTTATCTATACAAACAATATTTAAAACAAATTGCACATTTTGAGCCTTTTTCAATTATAGGATTTTTTTCTGAATCATCCCTAAATGGGTTACCAAAGACTGTTATATTTTTCAAAATAACAAAAACTATTAATTATATAAACAATGTTTATGAACAAATGCACATTTTACCATTTTTTGATCAATACACTTAATTCTTTTTGTGAAATCAACTCTAAATGTCTTTCCAAAGACTTTTCACCGTCATATTTTCAATGTGACAAAAACTGTTAATTACACAAACAATTTTAATAAACAAATGCACATTTTTACAATTATGTCATGAAATGACCTACTTTTTTTGCGTGATGAACAAGAAATATCTTGCCAAAGAATACTTGCTATCATATCTTTCCTAATGAAAAAACTGTGAATTATATAAACAATTTAATGAACATTTTACCATTATTTCATCAATAGACTTAATTCTCTTTGCGGAATCAACTTTAAATGTATTACCAAAGACTTCTTAATGTCATATTTTTAAAGTGACAAAAACTGTTAATTACATAAACAATTTTAATAAAAAAATGCACATTTTTACAATTATGTTATGAAAAGACCTAATTTTTTGCGTAATGAAATAGAAATGACTTGCCAAAGACTACTTGCCGTCATATTTTTCCTAATGACAAAAGCTGTTGATCATATAAACAATTTTAATGAACATTTTACCATTTTTTCATCGATAGACTTAATTTTTTTGCGGAATCAACTCTAAATGTCTTGCCAAAGACTTCTTAACGTGGTATTTTTAAAGTGACAAAAACCTTCAATTACATAAACAATTTTAATGAGCAAATGCACATTTTTACAATTATTTCATGAAAAGACTTCATTCTTTTGCGTAATGAACTAGAAATCTCTTGCCAAAGACTACTTGCTATCACTTTTTTCCTAATGATAAAAAATGTTAATTAAATAAACAATTTTTATAAACAAATGCATAATTTGAGGGGCTATTCATAAAAATATTATTAAAACCCCCAAACACTGTAAAATATCAAAAGAGAAAGGAAATCGATGAATAATGTTTTTTCTTTTTTTTAATTTTTTAATATAAAATAAACATTTACCTGCATAAGCTGCGTCTATATGAAGCCATACATTATTTTCATTACAAATTGGACCAATTTCGTCCAGATTATCAAAAGCACACGTGCCAGTGGTTCCCAAAGTTGCAACTACATAACAAGGAATTAGCCCAGCTTCTCTGTCTTCTTCAATAGCTTTTAATAAAGTATCTCCTCGCAAACGACATTTTTCATCTGTTGGTAAATGCTTCATAGGCATTGCTCCTAAAAGTCCACTTTTTTCTACTGAAGAATTTGACTGATCTAGAAAATAATTCGATGTGATAATACAATTAAGAATTGAAAATTCAAAATTGTTATTGATTTATTGTTAGATTCCACAGAGAAATCACCAAAGACGACATAATATTTACCATAATAATTGTTCTAAACTTATAAAACGAATAGTAACTATAAAAATGGTTAGTTTTTTAATTACTTTCAAAATATCGTTCACAAATATTTTTTTATGACAAGTAATCAGTTTTATTGCTTTTGCAACTATTCTATTTTTTTACTTTCACTATTAAAATTGTAGCGGCTAGTTTTCGAAAGCTTTTTTAGTTCGTCAGTAGTCATATTGAATTCGAGAAGGGTTAGATTGAACAATGAACAAAAGTGACTAACAATTCTTTTGAATTTAAAAGATTCAGAAAAATTCGATGAAATTTATAAGGATTCTAGGTCAACTTTAGTAAGTTTTGGATATAATTAAAAAATGAATTATATCAAATTCGAGTGAATTTAGAGGAATTCAAGAGAAATGAGAAAAGCTCGATGAAATTCATAAAAATTCAAGGTAAATTTTCAAAAAATTCACGCGAATTAGAAAAAAATCAAAAATATGTTCAATGTGAGTTCATATTCAGTGACTTCAGTCTGAAGCAACAAAAAATTGTAATCAATTTAATTGAGTAGAAATGTGTGAATATAGTAGGATTTAACAAGAGTTTCAAAAATCTATAGATTTTATTAATTGATTCAAAAAAGTTGAAATTTTTTTTCAAATCAAAGTATTTCACTGATTTCAGTAAAATTTGAGTGAATTCAGAAGAATTCAAGGAAATTTAAGCTACTTTAAAGAAATGCGTTTAAAATAATATAATTGAACAAAATGTTTAAAATTTAAAAATTTGCATCGAATTAAGTAAAATGGGAGTAAAGAGAATTCAGGGTGAATTCAACAGAATTTAAGTGAATGGAAAAGAAAACGTATTAAATAAAATTCGGGTGAATTTAAAGTAATTTAAGCGAAATGAGAAGAATTCTATGGGATTCATAACAACTTAATTCAATTAAAAAAATATATAATCCAAAATATTGCACTGATACAGGTAAAATTTGAGTTAATTTGGAAGAATTAATTGAACACAAATTTTTAAATCAAAAAATTCCCATACAATTGAGTAAAGTGGAAGTGAACAGATTTCAGATCTAAATTCAACGGAATTAAAAAAAGCAAGAATAACAATTAATTTAATAAAATTGAACAGAAATGAGAGTAATTTAAGAGCAATGAGAAGAATTCAATGGAATTCATAAAAATTCAAATTAATTAGAAAAATAATAGTTTAATCCAAAATATTCCACTAATTTCAGTAAAGTTCAAGTAATTTTAGAAAAATTCTAGCTACTTTAATGAAATTAATATGAATTTAAAAGAACATAATTGGGAAATATAAAAAAATACTTCCATTATTGTTCATAAATAACAAACAAAATGTTAAGAATCAATATCAAATTGAGTGAAATGGAAGTGAACAGAATTCAGAACGAAATCCACAAAATTTAAATGGTTTGAAAAAAATAATGAATTAAATAAAATTCGAGCGATTTTAGAGTGATTTGAGGGAAATGAGAAGAATTCAATGGAATTCATACAAATTAAAATAAAAGCTTTTAATCCAAAAAATTCCACTTATTCAAGTGAAATTTGAGTAAAAAAATCAAGCTACTTTGATCAAACTCATAAGAATTTGAAATAATATAATTCAACAAAATATTGAAAATTAAAAAATTTCCATCGAATTGGGTAAAATGGAAATAAACGGAATTCATAGCCAATTCAACAGAACTTCAGTGAATACAAAAAAAACACAAGGAATTAAATAAAATTCAAGTGAATTTAGAGTAATTTTAGGTAAATGAGAATAATTCGATGGCATTTATAAAAATGGAAGTGAATTACAAAAAGTTGAACAATATTTTTAAAATTCAGAAAATCCAAAATATTCGACTGATTTCAGTGAAATTGTAACGAATTTAAAAGAATTTAAGGAAATTCAAGCGCTTCTGTGATGAAGTTCATAAAAATTTGAAAGAATATAATTAAACCAAATTTTTTTAATGAAAAAATTTTCATAGATTCGGGTAAAATAGAGGTGCACAGAATTCAGAGGGAATTCAACGGAATTTAAGTGAATTGAAAAAAACAGCGAATTAAATAAAATTCGAGTGAATTTACAGTTATTAAGTTATTAATTTACAGTTATTCAAAGGAAATTAGAAGAATAAGATGTAATACATTAAAATTCAAGTGAACTAAAAAATGTTCCAAAAATATTTTTAAAGAAATTGTAATCCAAAATGTTTCACTGGTTTCAATAAAATTGTAGTGAATTTTTAAGAATTCAAGGTAATTCAGGCTACTGTGCTGAAGTTCATAGGAATTTGAAAGCACATAATTAAAAACAAATGTTATCAAAAAATGTCTATCAAATTGAGTAAAATGGGAGTAAAGAGAATTCAAAGCGAATTCAACCGAATTTAAGTGAATTGAAACAAAACAACGAATTACGTAAAATTTGAATGAATATAGAGTAATTCAAGAGAAATGAGGAGAATTTTATGTTATTCATAAAAATTCAAGTGTATTAAAATAATTTATAAAATATTTTTAAAAATCCAAAATATTGCACTGATTTCAGTAAAAATCAAGTGAAATAGGAGTGAAGAAAATTCAAGGCAAATTCAACAGAATTTGAGTTTGAAAAAAAATTGTAAATAAAAATCAAAAAATTAAATTAAATTCGAGAGAATTTAGAGGAATTTAAGGCAAATAAGATGAAGTCGACAAAATTCTTAAAAAATAGGTTAATTAAAAACAATTAAGAAATATTTGAAAGAATTCATTGAATTTGTTAAATTTGAGCTGAATCGAGAAAAATTTTTAAATCCAGAATATTCCATTAATTTCAGTAAAATCGAAGTAAATTTAGAAGAATTTAAGGGAATTCAAGAAAATTCGATCAAATTCATATAAAATCAAAATCAACCAATTAAAAATAATTCAAGTAAATAGAAAAAAATTTGTAAAATTCAAAAAGATTCCATTGAATTCAGATAAATGGGAGTGAAGAGAATTAGTGAATGAATCTGACAAAATCCATATGAATTTAAGGTGAATTAAAAAGTATGCAGGGTGAATTAAAATAAATCAAAATCCAAAAAAGATCCAATGTATTCCGTGGATTTCAAGGTAATTTCAAAGAATTCAGGGTTAATTCAATATAATTCAAAGCATTTTTTTTTAAATTAATGAAAATTAGAAATCCTGGGATTATTTTTTAAATTTTTTTTAAGAAGTGACTAAAGTGATATTTTTATTTATGAAGTTACTATAGTGACTTTATCATTAAAAAGTGACTTAGAAATGATAACCAGTCTCGTTTAAAAAGTAACTTACTCATCTCTGAAAATAATTTAGCCACTTAGGTTTAATTTTTAACTGATATGATTAAGATGATATAAAAATTCTTGCTTATACTTTTTTGAAATGTAAAATAAAAGTAAAATTGGATCTGGTAGAAATGTATTTTCTCAATAAAATGCTCGTTTAGGGAAATCGGTCAATTAGAACTCGAGATATACTCGGAACAACTCTGAAAATTAAAAAAAAAATTAGAACATTGATATCACGAAAACGCTTTCATGAAAAAAAAATTTGGAGTCTAATTTTCGTATTTAGTGGGCCAAAATACATGGGAAAATCATACTGAGATATGGTGGGCAAACTGGCTGTAAACTAGCGTAACTTACAATTTTTACATTTTTATACTCCATTGTAATTTAAATAAGAAAATATATTTCCATCAGCAATTTTCTTAAAATTGTTAATATAATATTCTCACCAGAAGTATAAGCCACCAATTTAGTTCTTATTAATGCTTCGTCCAATTCAGGATATTTCTTTTTCAACCGTCGGACTGTACGTTCTCTTGCAGCCAATAATACAACAAATATCGTTTCACTAGCAGATGTCTGAAAAAATGGTTAAAATGAAAGAAAGGATTTTTTGGATTGAGTAGTAATATTTCACACTAGAGCTTATTTTCTATTGAAAATTGATTAAAAATATGCCAAAATGTTGCGACTGGAAGATTTTTGCAAAATTTATGTCTTTGTGCTAGACGTAAGACAAGAAATGGCAATAGTGGTATACCTAGGTTGGTTCTGGCATACGATTCTGTTCCAAGCTAAACGACAGTAAGCCAGCTACTGATAATTTACCGATATATTATAATGGTTAGATAAGATAGGTGAATGCAACTTTAAATTTCCCGCTGATTAAACTGACTTGATGGTGGCGCCATATATTACCGATATCAAGTTACCGACGGGAGGCATTTTAGCATGGACATGAACCATTATTGTCTGTCGGTAAATGACCACTCGCTGGTTCACTATCTTTAATCTCGGAACAAAATCGTGGGCCAGAACCCACCTAGGTATACTACTTGATACTACTAGCAATAAGATGCATAATTAGCCCCTCCCCCCCTGCTAAGAAAAGTTTGATAGAATTTAATTTAAAAAAATACTTTTTTTCAATTTACTTTGAGTGTCCAAAATTTTAAGAATTTCCCAAAGGATTAATTACTTGGATTTATGGTATGCATTAGATTGCAAGTTTGCAAGATTGCATGGGCTAAATATCTCAAGCATTTTATAGATTTTAAATAGATTTTTATAGATTTTATTCGTATATTTTTTTTTTTTAAATTATAGGAAATTAATTCTAGCATTTCCTAGATACCTTCAAGGCTATGTGACGAGTGGGTCACGTGACCGGCTACCTGCCTTACCGACACTTTTTTTTATTCGTAAACTTATTTTCACACGAATAGCCACATCAAGTTGGAAATTTGGGATAATAAATAAGAAGCACTAAGAAACGCGACTCTGGTCGTAAATTTTTATAATTATGAAAAAAGCAAATAAAAAAAATTATTTACAAAAAAAACTTAAAATTTCATTTAAATGAATGGAAATTCTTCAGAATCACTTTAAATCAATAAAATCTGTTAAAATCTGTGAAAATCCCTTGAAATCTTTTAACCTGTTTTGAATTTCTTTAGAATCTTTAAAATAGTTAGGAATCTGCAATCATTTAAAGTCCCTTGAAAACAAAATTAATTAAATTTATTGCCTAGAGTTATCTAGAAGACCGTTAAGATCCCGTCAAATTTGTAAAATCTCAAAAATCTTTGATGTATTTAGAGGTCATATCAAATCCCTTAAATCTTGTATTACTTTTTGGTATCCCTCGTAAATTTTTACATCTTTGGGAACTCTTTTCAACATTTCAAAATAACTTAAAATTATTTAGAAATTCTTTGAAATCTTTGGAAATCCTATAAAACTCCTTTAAATCCCTCGACATTTTTTAGATCGGTTGAAATCCTTTGCAGTACCTTAAAATCCCTTTAGATTTTTTCTTTGGAAACCGTGAAAATCCATCAAAATAAGTAAAAATCATTTGAAATCTCGTGAATATAAATAAAGTGGAACTAAAAAACCCTTGAATTTAATTCAAGTTGATTTATCTTCAAAAGTTCTCTTGAAATTCCTTGAAATCTTTGGAAATCCTACAAAATTCTTAGTAGCCCTTTGCAAACTTTTTCAATCTTTTGAAATGGAACTCATTTATTTAAGTTCTCTAAAAAAACTGTCCAACTTTCTTAAAATTTTAGAAATCCTTTGAAATCTTTGGAAATCCCACAAAATTTATTGAAATCTCTGTTAAAATTTGTCAGGAAATCTTATACTTTTCTACAAACATTTGCTCATTAAAACTCCATCAAATCTTATCTGGAGAAAATTTTATTGAATCCTTTTTTCCAGAATCTTCATAGCTTCTATTTAACTCTATCCGTCGAGAAATCTTATACTTTCGTATCAACTTTTCCCTTTTAAAACCCTATCGAATCCCCCCCCCCCCCACTAGAGTTGTATCAATTCATAAGTCTCTAAGTTTTAAAAATTTCTATCCAATTCTATCCGTTGTAAAATCTTATACTTTTCTATCCACGTTTTTTCAATAAATCTCTGTAAAATCTTATCCGCACAAAATTTTATCAAACCCTATGCTTGAGAATATTAGGAAATTTTATCAAATTATTCCCCTTTTCTTTTGATCGGCACAAGACTTGTATCAAATCCTATGTTCCAGAATCTTGAAAATTGTTATCTAAATCAGTCGAGAAATCTTATACTTTTCTATCGACTTTTCCTCATTGAAACCATACCAAATCCCCCCCCCCTTCCACACTAGAGTTTTATATAATCATATGTCTCTAAGTCCCGAACATTTCTATTAAATTCTGTCCGTTGTAAAATCTTGTAATTTCTATCGACAGTTTCGCATTGAAACTCTATCAAATCATATTGGTACAAGACGTTTGTATCAAATCCTATGTTCCAGAATCTTTCAAGTTTTTATCTAACTCTATCTGTCGAGAAGTCTTATACTTTTTTATCCATATTTTGTAATTGAAACTCTATCAAATTTTATCCCCTACTAGAATTGTATCTAATCCTATGTCTCTGAATCTCAAAAATTTCTATCAAATTCTATCCATTGTAGAATCTTATACTTTTCTACCAAGATATTGACACTGAAACTCTATCAAATGTTAAGCAATGAGAAAAATATAATTTATTATTGATACATAAAATTTAATACAAGTCTTGTGAGGTTAAGATCTGGTAGTTTCAGTTAGATTATGTTGGTAGAAAAGTATAAGATTTGACTATCAATATAAAAACATAAGATTTCTTGATGGATAGAATGTGACAGATTTTTCGGAATTTCAGAAGATAGGATTTGATATAAGTTATTTATAGATAATATTTGATAATATTGTAAGATAGGATTTGATACGAGTTCTGCGAGGTTAAGATCTTATACAGTTTCAATGAGAAATTGTTGACAGAAAAGTATACGATTTCTCAAAAGATAGAATTGAATAGAAATAGCCAAGCTTCTGGAATATAGAGTTTGATACAAGATTAGTACCGTTAAGATTTGATAGTTTCAATGAGATGCTGTTGGTAGAAAAGTATACGATTTTTGTACAAATAGAATTTGATAGAAATTTCCGGCATTCTGAAACAAAGAATTTGATACAAGTCTTGTTCCGTTAAGATATTATAGTTTCAATTAGATTATGTTGGTAAAAAAATAGAAGATTTGACTATCAATATAAAATTTTAAGATTTATCGATAAATAGAGTTTGGTAAAAATTTCCTAAATTTTACAAAATAAAATTTTATACAAATTCGGCAAGGTTGAGCTTTGATAGATTTTTGACGAGAAACTTTTGATAGAAACGTATAATATTTTTGTACAAATGGAATTCAATACAAATTTCTGGCATTCTGAAACAAAGAATTTAATACAAGTCTTGTTCCGTTAAGATATTATAGTTTCAATTAGATGACGTTGGTAAAAAAAATTAGAAAATTTGACTATCAATATAAAATCATAAGATTTCTCGATGAATAGAATTTAGTAAAAATTTCCGAAATTTTACAAAATAAAATTTGATACAAGTTCGGCAACCCCTTTGATAGATTTTCGACGAGAAACTGTTGATAGAAACGTATAATATTTGTGTACAAATGGAATGTAATACAAATTTCTGGCATTCTGAAACGAAGACTTTGATACAAGTCTTCTCTCTAAATCTGAATTAGTAGAAAACTACTAATTGGTAGAAGTTTTCTACTAATTCAAATAGTGCCGATTCGTTTACTAGTAATTAGTACAAATCTACTAATTCAATGAGTAAGAATAACTGACTAAATTAATTAGTAACTATATCTACTAAAGGAATTGGTAATGCTACTACTAAATGAATTGTTAAATGTATTGGTGGTTACTATTTTAAGCGGTAGTTTCAATTAAATTAAAAAACTTATTTTACAATGAAGAGAATCAAAAAAAAATCAAAAATAAAAAAAAGATAAAGTTCCAAACAAGAAGGTTAATTTTGAAACATGAAGAATAATTTTCTGCCGAAAAATACATTTTTTTCAAGAAAAGAGATGAATTTTCATCTAAAAAAGACAAACTTTCAACCAAATAGTTTAATTTCCAGTTGAACAAAATTAATTTTCAACCAAAAAATTTCCTACAAAAAAAGACAAACAAATTTTCAGCCAAAGCGATAAATTTTTTAATAAAATGATGAGTCTCTCACTGGAATAGATGAATCTTCAACTGGAGTAGATAAATTTTAAGTCAAATAGATGAATTTTCAGCAAAAAAATTTATCTTTCAACCAAGTAGTTGTATTTCCAACCAAAAAGTTGAATTTTTGATTAAAATTGTATATTTTTAACTAAAATACTTAAATTTTCAACCAAAAAGATGAATTTCCAAACAAGAAAATAATTTTTATTATAAAAAAATTAATTTTCTACCAATAAAGACGATTTTTCAACAAAATACATGAATTTTTAACGAAATATTTGATTTTTTAACAAAAAATATCCGTTTTCAATATAAAAATACAATTTTCCAGTTTTAATTTTCGGTTGAAACAATTAATTTTTAACCAAGCTTATAAATTGTCAACTAAAGTAATGAATCATTGACTGGAATAGTTTAATTTTCAACTAAAAATTGTAATTTTTCAACCTGAAATTAGATGTTTTTTTCTTTAAATTAATTTTCTTTCGAAGACAAAACGAATTTTCAACAAAATATCTCACTTTTCAACCAAAGAGATAAATTTTTAATTAAAATGATGAATCTTGAACCAACAAAAATTAATATTTAACAAAAGAGTTTAAATTTCAACTCACAAAATTAAATTTGT
>JAABKJ010003030.1:0-26717 GCA_011634705.1 Andricus grossulariae
AATATCTTCATCAGAACTGAAGATAGTATAGTTGTACATTTTTGTAATTTTAAGCAACAATTTTTATTATTTCTCAAGCTGGTCAAGTGCAATTTTTTCCAAAATGTTTTCCTCATATTCATGATTTTTTCGAATTTTTCCCATTGCCTCTTGTATAAAAAATAATACTCTAAACTTGACTCATCTCAAATGTGCCCGAAATTCCTTACTTTTTAAAAAAATTTTCAGTCTGCAAAGCACAACAATTTTTTTACATTAACACTTTCAGCTTTCAAATCACTATTAACATATTACTCTAGCATCTTTTTTTGCTGAGTTGTTAAGTTTCAAAGGCAGATGCCTATCATTTTTGCGCCGATAGTACGCTATAGTGGAAATGTCAGCCGTCAGCAAGGTTAGCATATTATAGGACTGCAACTGCACCCGAGTTTTTGGAGAAAATTGCTAAAGGTAAATAAAGGTAAGTGATAAAGGTCTGAATAGTAATATTTCTCAAGTGTAAAATCTGTTTTCTCAGCCATGTCGCATTCTTTTCTCGAGTGGCGACCTTTCACTGTCACGAAATACAAGCAACTTTCCGAAATTTGAGGTTACTAATCTGAGGTGCCACTAACCTGAAATTTAGGATATTTTTTTTTATTTAGTGAAACTGAAAGGTCGTCAATCGACAAAAGAATGGAACGTGACTGAGAAAATACATTCTACACTTCAGAAATAATACTCTTTGTACATTGATGACTTTCACGTTTAGAATATTTTCTCGAAAATGTCTGCATTCTCATGACGTCATCCTAAAATACTCAACTTAAACCAACGAGGGCGCTCTTCGGGCCTCTTTTTTTTTTTGATTGGTCAGCCACTGACGCGGAGTAGAGTGTACAGGGACCGTGGTGGGAGTTGACGGAACTGCGCAATTTGAAAAAGCCGTGTACGGGGGACTGGAAATAAAGGAGACTTTACTGTATATTTATTTTAATTAAAGGTGACCCAAGAGAGTGGGAAAATATAAAACTAAGGTATCGAGGAACGTATTTCTGATGGATATGAATTTTACACGTTGCTATACCTCGCGTAAAAATACACGTGACTAGTGACTATGATAACAAAATTCCAAAATATTTTAAAATATTTGCAGAACAGATAAATATATGAAAAAATACTATTTTCATTGTATAGTATAATAAATTAATATGGAGCGTTACTTCAATTTAAAAGTATTCACTTTTTAAAATTACAATACTTAAAATATTTAAAAATAGGCCATGAAACTTCAAAAGATTCTTGAAAATACATTGAAATGTTCTTGGATCACTTGAAATCCTTAGAAAATCTGTGGAATCCCTTAAAATGTTTTAAAGTTACTTGCAATCCCTTTGGAAGTGCTGTAAAATCTCTAGATATACTTTGAAATACTTTAAAAATCCCTAAAATCTTGTAATATACTTTGCA
This sequence comes from Andricus grossulariae, assembly GCA_011634705.1. NCBI lineage: Eukaryota > Metazoa > Arthropoda > Insecta > Hymenoptera > Cynipidae > Andricus > Andricus grossulariae. Next base: position 1,450 of record JAABKJ010003030.1, read on the forward strand.
ACTCCCAAAATTTTTTTAAAATCCATTAAAACCTTTCACAATTTTGTGATATGCCCTGAAATATTCTGAAACCACTTAAACGTCGGAATCTTTAAGAATTGTTTACGGACTCTAGAAATTCTTTCTAATCTCTTAAATTGGTATAAAATATCTTGAAATACTTCGGAAACGTTAACATTGTTCTAAACTTTTCAAATTTTTTCTTTGCAATATTAATATATATATAGTATATATTCAAAACGTGAATTATCAACCCCTCGATATTCAAAAATTAACGGCAACGAATTTTTTATTTTTTTATTTAATAAAATTAATTTTTATTCTCCTATCAAATCAGGTTTTCAACAACAATGAGTGAGATATTTTCGAGACTTTTCGTTGCACCACTTTTTTTTAGATAGAATTTCTAAACGGAGTCGCCTAAAATTAGAAAACTGTACTAAATACACTTTGATAGTACTTTATTGAGATAATTTTAGGAAAAATGTATCATTCAAAGGAAAAGTGGAAAATTACTGGGACTTGGACAACTTTTTGGCAAGCATCCACACACACACACACACACATATAAGAAATATATACTAAGGTATAATCTTGATTGTCGTGCAAAAAGACATGAGAAATACATGTCGAAAGTAACGATTTTTATAGTTGGTATTACTGAAAAAAATTATGGTTACCAATTTATCTATTTACAAAAATAACTTTGTTACAACCATCGTTACCAAAACAGTAAATAGTTACTTCTTATCACTGAAAAACGTTATGTGCTAAAAACCCTTAAAAATGGCTCAATCCATAAAAAACGAAAATGTCAAACATGAATAAAAAGAAAGAAAAGAACAAAGCCCGAATTGAACATTGAGGTTAAACAATGGATGAAAAATAAAAGTCGAATTTTCATAGTGTTATTCGAGGAGATAACAAACAGAAAATTGTTTAATATGACCTGAAGGCAGTTTTTGCGACTTAAGGTGAGAAAAAAATGGAGGTTAGTAGAAGAGAGCAACATACCTATTCATGATCAGGAAACTGTTATAGGGCTCTCCACTTCTCGAATAAACAAATAGAGCACCCTCGACCTCAGTCTTTTCCCATTCGCTGGTCTCCGCATTAAAAGTATACAGTGCAACATGAGTCGCGGTCTCCAGAATATCCTTGACGTACGGGTCAACTCTTTTGAGAGCCGCTACGTTCATTCTCAACTCCGACACATTCGTCATTTTGAAAATTATAAGTTATTTAAAGAATCTCAAGTCCTCTTGACTTTGGTCTCGTTAATAAATATACTCAATCTTTTTCCTGTGGTCTACTTGTCTCGCAAATTCGTGCAATTTCAAAAACGTAAGCAGCTGCTTCTTGCACTGACGCCATACTAAATTTATTAACGTTAATTTTGCGTGTCGATGAATTGAACTTCAGGGAATCACCATTTGGCGGCAGCACTATTCTCCAGGATCGACAACATTTGAAACTTAATTTTGGCACGAGAAATTAATTCGGGATTAATCTTCTTTTTGAGATTTTATGAGAATTTTAAGATTTTTTATATAAAAATAGGGACGTGACCAAAGTTTCAGAAAAGTTCAAAAGTTTTACGATATATTAAATGCTTTTGATTAAGTTTCTACCAAAAAGACACATTTTTAACAAAATAGTTGAATTTTTAATAAAATAGTTACATTTTCAACCAAAGAGATGAATTTTTAACTAAAATAATAATTCTTAAAAAAAATCATTTTTAACATATTATAGTTAAATCTTTTAGCTAAGTAGTTGAAAAAAAACGGTTAATTTTCAAATCTGTAGATTTGAATCAGTTAAAATTTTTACCAATTTTAATAGGTGGCTGAATTGTGTATATGAGACTATGAGTTAGTTGTTTTTATTGATAAATTAGTAAGTTTCAATAATTTATCACTAAAAAAATAGCTGACTCAAAGCTAAAATTCAAGCACTAATTCATATTTGTAAAAAATTTAATTGATTCAAATTCATACAGAACCAAACAGTTGTACTTTTAACTAAAAAAATGTTGAATTTTCTAACCAAAAACATGAACTTTTAACACAAATGTTATTTTCAATTCAAGCAAATAGTTGAAATTTCAAACAAACATATTAATTTTCTATATAAAAAAAAAGACAAATTCTCCAAACACAAGTTACATTTTCGACCAATCGTAAATTTTCAAGTTACATGGTGAATCTTTAACTGGAATAGTTTTAAATTTTACGTTAAAGAAATTAATTTTGATATAAAACATGAATTTTTAAGATATTGGTTGAATTTTCATAAAAAGAAGAATTATTATAAACAAAATTTAATACTTATTTCAACTAACAAATATTAATAATCAACCAATACTGTAATATTTGATATTTAATCTGAAAATATAATTTCAAACAATTACAAACAATTTAATTTATCCAACAAAATTGAATATTCAATAAAATAGTTAAATTCGCAACTAGAACAGATTAATTTTTAACCAAACAGTTGCATTTCTAACCAAAAAAGGTTAACTTTCTACCAAAAAAGACGAATTTTCAAAGAAAAAAGATTTTTTGTTCAATAAAGTTAAAAACTCTAATGAATTGTTGAATTTTCAAGTCATAAAGACGAACTTTCTACGAAGAAGTTGAATTTTCAACAAAAAAAGTTAATTTTGAACCATATAGTTGTTTTTCCTACTAAAATAGTTACATTTTCCATCCAAAAACAATTTTTAAACAAAACAGTTGAGTTATCAAACAAAAAGGATAACTTTTTAACCAAATTTTTTGAAATTTTAAGAAAATAATTGCAATTTCAAGCAAATAATAACATTTTCAACCAAATAGATGTATTTCCTACCAAAAAAGACAAAATTTTCAAGAAGAAAGTTCTATTTTCGACCAAAGAGATCAATAATTTGCAAGTTATATAAAGAATATTTAACTCGAATAGTTAAATTTCCAGTTAAAGAAATTAATTGAAAAAAAACGAATTTTGAAGATATCAGTTGAATTTTCAATCAAAGAGGTGAATTTTCAACAACAATGATGAATCCTCAACCAAAAAAAAAAGAAAATTTTTTAACAAAGTGTTTCAATTTTTAACCAAGTAATTGAATTTTCATAAAAAAGCTGAATTATACTTAAAAATGTAATAATTGATATTTCAAACAAAAAAGATCAATTATTAACGAATAATGCAAGCAGTTGATATTGAATTAAAAAAATATATTTAAAAAAATTAAAAACAGTGAAAATCATCCAAAAAAGTCGAATATTCATTAGAATATTTCAATTCGCAACTAGAACAGAATTATTGTTAACCAAACAGTTGCATTTTGAACAAAAAAAGGTCAAATTTCTACCAAAAAAGACGAATTTTCAAAGAAAAAAGATTTGTTGTTGAAGAAACTTAAAAACTCTAATAAATTGTTGAATTTTTAAGTCAGAAAGATGAACGTTCTACAAAGCAGTTGAATTTTCAACAAAAAAAGTTATTTTGAACGAAATAGTTGTTTTTTCTACTAAGATAGTTACATTTTCCATTCATAAATAAATGTTGAACAAGACAGTTGAGTTATCAAACAAAAAGGATGACCTTTTACCAAATTTTTTGAAATTTTAACAAATTTCTTGAATTTGTTTAAATAATTGCAATTTTAAGCAAATAATTAAATTTTCAACCAAATAGATGAATTTCCTACCAAAAAAGACAAAATTTTCAACAAACAAGTTTAATTTTCGACCAAAGAGATTAATAATTTGCAAGTTATATGAAGAATATTTAACTCGAATAGTTAAATTTTCAGTTAAAGAAATTAATAATAAAAAAAAAACGAATTTTAAAGATATCAGTTGGATTTTCAATCAAAGAGATGAATTTTTAACAACAATGAGGAATCCTCAACCGAAGAAAAAGAAGAATTTTTAACAAAGTATTTCAATTTTTAACCAAGTATTTGATAATTAAATTATTATTATATTATATTATTATATTAGATTAGATTATTTGAAAAAATCTACCAAGTTGTTGAACTTTCAAGTTAGAAAGACGAACTTTCTACAATGCAGTTGTATTTCAAACAAAAAAAGTTAATTTTCAACGAAATAGTAGTTTTTCCTATTAAAATAGTATAATTTTCCACCAACAAACGATTTTTGAACAAAAAAGTTAAGTTATCAAACAAAAAGGATGACTTGTAATAAATTTGTTATAATTTTAAGAAAAAAATTACAATTTTAACCAAACAATTATATATTCAACCAATAAAGATGCATCCTTATCCAAAAATATAATAATAAACTTTTCAATGAAAGAGAATAAACTTTGAACGAAAAATAGTTGACTTTTCTCATATGGTTCTATTAATTTATTCAGGTTTCATCCAAGGGGAAAACGAGAAAAGGGGGGAAGGGGAAAAGACTGTGAAACCAGCGATAAATAAATAGGAATTTTGATTTATTTTTAAGACATACTTAAAAAATATTACCTTAGAAAACTGTAAATTTTGCTTAGAAAATAAAGTTAATTTTGCACAGCACACTTTTTGATTTCGGACTATACAGTACAATGTTGATACAGTATTCAATATCAATTTATAATCATATTCATGTAATATTATATTAATGTTGATAGTAACATTGATATATTAATATTAATACCTAATGAAATTTGTAAATTTATTACGTAAACAGCATTTTTTAAATATTCAAAAATTTCCCGCCTTAATACTCTGAACGTTTTTAAAGATTCATGAACCTTTTTATTTGGCCGAAGTTTCATGAAATTTGACACCTGTATATAAAAATAATAAGAATTATGTTGCTCTCACGAAGGAATATTCCTTCGTGGTTGCTCTCTTATCACTGCTCATTGTGTGTATTGTTTTCGAAAATGGTGTGTTATGTTGGCCACCCTGGTTGTGCTATTCGCTTAAAAATAAAGAAAAAATAAAATGAATCAGAAACGATTAATTTCATTGCGAATAAAGAATTTGTAAATAAGAAATAAAATATAATCGATTTAGTCTTCTAGGAAAACAGGAATGCATAAATGAAGATTCTTTTTTAAAATTAATAGAGAAATATTTGAAAAGTACCGGCACCAGGGTCGTGCCAAAAAAGAGGGCGCCATTAACAGTTTCTTTGAATTTCTTTGGATATTTAAATAAAGAAAAAAAAACATTTAAAATCGATAATTGCAAATCTTTTGAAATATCGTTTTCCAAAATAGGAATCTAATTAAAATATCGAAATAATACAAAATGATATTTACTTTCGATTTCTTTATACAGATTGGAAATCGGAGAACAAGTCTTGAAAATGGAAAAAAAAATTCGCTGAGAGATTTTCTTGGAGAGTGATTGGTGTAGAAAAGTTAAACGACCTTTAGATTGGTAAAACGCTGAAGAAGAAACGGAAAAAAAATAATTCTCATTTTTTTGACAGCACCATGCGCGGTGGAGAAGGCGCAATGAAAAATTGGGTCGATGAGCCAAAGATGGCGGCTGCTGTGTGGTTTGCGTGAGACGATTGGAGATTTTGAGCTATTTTGGCGGCGGTTTCCAGGAGTTTGTGGATAAAATTGGAGTGCACGTGCAAAATGTAATGGGATCGCGCGAAATGAGGTTCTCGAAAACGCACGCGATCGTTCGTGTTTTGTGATAAGCTTTGACGTAAGTGTCGTTTGTTTACCACGTCGGGCTTGTGCTTGTGTAACACCACACGCGCCAAGCGAAAAAGAGAAGAAAGCTCTGAGCGAAGACGAGACTGGAGATAAAGTGCAGCCGGACTTCGGCCCGGTGAAAAAACGAGTAGAGATGCTGAAACAATTGCAAATGGGGATGAGAGCTTTTCTCCTGATAGCCTCCCGCGTGTGGACATGCATCTGCTTTCTACTGAAGAAGCAGGTTAGAGCCGTAAGTAGGCCTTTGGCGCCTGAATTTTCGATATTTTTTGCGATTTTGCATCCACAACACATCCACGTGGACCAGGTATTGATTCTGTTTATTTTCGATCCCCACGTCAACGGACTCCTTCCATTTTCTCTCCTTCGTTCCGTTTCCGAGTTTCCGAGAGTTTACCTTTCGGCGCTTTACGCTTTAGTATGCGCGCGCGAACTATTGCTAATATCCTAATTTCTTCTTTCGTTGCTGAACGTATCAATTTGCGAATGACAACACCAAAAAAAATACGTCTGAAAAATGAGAAACAATTCAGTACAGTATATTAAAATCCAATATTGACTCGTATGAATTTATCTATCAAGGAACCTAATTATGCGTACATATTAAATCTAGTATACAGATATTTCGGCACGAATAGACAGTTTCATTTAAATATTACAATAATTTTTAACAATCTTGCAAGAAAATTATTATTTTTTAATCGTGTTTCAAACATTCTTAAGCAAGACCATCATAAATCATTCTTAAGCGAAAGACCGTCATAAATAATAGTTATAAATTATCGTGATACATGTATGTACAAGTTGCATGCATGTCAAAATCGTGTAGTCAGTTTTTTTCTTAATTTCTTTCACTATTTTATATTGATAAGTGAATCACCAAGATGTTCGTAGGTCAGGGCGAGCCTGGAATTCAGTGAAAAGATAGGGGTTTTGAAAAAAATCTTGCAAAAGTCAAGGAATTTTTATAAGAGACACATTAAAAAACTGTTAAGGATAATAAATTTTAAAATTTAAACCATAAATTGTTTTATTCCGTTTATAAAAAATTTCCATTTTAAAAATGTTACAAGATTGAGATTGTGGTCTTTGAATATTATTGGCCAGGGAAAATAAAAAGTTGAGCAGGGAACAATTAGGGAATTTTGAAAATGAAGTTTTGTGGCCACCCTGATATAATATTCATGCTAGTGATTATTTGCTTTGTGTTTCTGTTTCTATTTCATTTTTTGCATTTTCTCCCTCCTGAAGATTTTATTTTTAGGTTACATTTTTAATATTTTGTTGAATATTCAACAATTTTGTTAAAAAGTCATCCTTTTTTTGTTGAAAATGCAACTATTTTGTTGAAAATTCGCCCTTTTTGGTTGAAAATTGAACTACTTTGTCGAAAATTTGTCTTCTTGTTTGAATGCATCTTTATAGGTAGAAAATTCAAGTCTGGATAATCTTTTTCGGTCGAAAACTGATACAAACTGTGTTGTTGAACATTCGTCTATTTTGACTGGAAGTTCACTTTTTATGGTAGAAAAGTCATCTTTTTTGGTTGAAGTAAATAAATAAATTTTTAAAAATTTCAGTCTGTATTTTATTGTTTTTTTTTTCATTTATAAAAGATTCTATGTTAAAAATATAACAAGATTAAGATTCTGTTCTTTAAATATTAATGATAAGGGAAAATGAATAATTGGTCCGGGGAAAATTACGAAATTTTGAAAATGAAGTTTTGCGGCCACCCTGATGAAATATTTTTGCTAGTAAATAATTTGCCTTATATTTCTATTTCTTTTTTTGTAGTTGCTTCCTCCTAAGTATCATATTTTTAGTTAATAATTTTATTATTTGGTAGAAAATTCAACAGTTTAGTTAAAAAGTCAGCCGTTTTGGTTGAAAATTCAACTATTTTGTTGAAAATTCGTCTCTTTTCCTTTAAAGTTCAACTATTTGGTTGTAAATACTACTGTTTGGTTAAAAAATAATTTGTTTGTTGTTCAAAATTCAACTACATACTTGAATGAAGATAAAACTGTTTTTGGTTTGAAGTCTAACCTTTTTTGTTTAAATATTTGATTATTTGGTTGGAAATTCACGTTTGTAGGTAGACAATTGAAGTATTTGGTTAAAAATTCAAGTATTTTGTTAAAAAGTAATCTTTTTGGTCAAAAATTCAATTGTTTTCTTGAAAATTTGTTCTTTTGGATTGGAAATTCACATTTTATTGTAGAAAAGTTATCTTTTTTTGGTTGAAGTAAATAAAAAATTAAACATTTTAATATGAAATTTTGTTGTTTTATTTCGTTTGTAAAAGATTCTATGTTAAAAATTGTACAAGATTATAATGATGGCCTTTGAATATTAATATTAATGGTCAGGGAAAATGAAAAATTGGTCAGGGGAAAAGTCAGAGAATTTTAAAAATTAAGTTTTTCGGCCAGCCTAATCATAGACGTCACAATTTGTTTCCTCCTTTTTCTCCTGATTTTTCCCCTTTGTTTATTCCCCGACGTAAAGTTCAACATTTTTTAGATACAATGATTGCCCCTAAAGGTTATGGAGTTCAAAATCATTTTTCCTATTATTTTCTTTGAAAGAGACTGTGAGGCTGGAATCACGGTTTCGAATAATGTTTTTATAATTGTAGTTTTCAATTGAAAACATTAAATATCCATATTTATTAGTTGTATATTCTAAATACTCTAAACTTTAAAACTTCCAAAAATTGTAGCCTCGGCAGAAATAAAGTTGGATCAACACAAATCTGTCATGCGTCATGGTTTCATTTAATGAAATATACCACGAGATAGAACAGAAAAATCATGGGCAGAAATCTCTAGTCAAACTATGAGCACAGTTTTACATAAAAGTATTTTTGGTGATTCACCGTTATCTCTGCCGATGCTCTGGTTAAAAAAATAAAAACAGAAAGAAACAAAGTTTCCAAGCAGAAGTAATTTTCTATTTTTACACCTGCAATTGAAATCAGAGGCTAGACGTTGAAATTGTCCAGTACAGAAATAGTAAAATCGATAGGAGAGAGGAATAGTTATTGAGTAACGGGTATTAGGGTGATAAAAAAAAATCATTTTCGAGTCTGAACACTCACACTAGTCTAAATTGTACTTTTTAAGTTAACAATTTTTTTCAAACAAAAATTCCAAATTGGATATGATTTAGAGGTCTCTTATTGGAATTTTGTCTTCTAGAATGATTTTATGTTTTTATATTCTTAGTGGCTTGAAAATGTATGTATTAAATTTGTATACATTTAAAATTATACTCTTTTATATTGCCATAATTGTAAATAATTTAATGAAAATGTTAAAACTCTATTTGAAGGAAAATTATAATTTTTTCTTACTTGGTTTCACATTTTTGTTTAAGAAGTAATTTTGTTTAATTTACTCTTTGTATTTTTTAATTGGCACACCGTAAGTAAAATTCTTATAGACAAATAGGGGATTATTTCTGAAGTGAACCCACCCAAAAAATCAAAGTTGTCCGATTTAAGTCAAACTTGGCAAAGAATTGTGCTATTGGATAGTAGTTTAAATTGGGTTTTTAAAATTTTTTCAACTTAACATTGTTTTTAATTTCTCAAAAATCCTTTTTGAAATTGTAGTAAACAATATTTTTTTATTGCAATGAAAGAATTTAACAATCGCGAAAGCAAATGGTATATTCTCAAAAACCACTCAATGCTTATTTGCATAAATAGAAAAATAAAAATTCCATTTTTTAACTTCAAATCTCTGGAAGGGAAGAACTTTATTTTGAAGAATGTTATTTTGAGATAAAACAGGAGAAAAATTTCTATCTCCCAAAAAAGTCAAATTTGTTTTTGAGTTTCATTTTTGAAGGACGATTATTTCTTTTTTACAAAAAATTCGTATGATCAATGGAAATGGCGATAAGCTCGATTAAGGAAATTAAGGGTTAATTAATTAATGTGAAACAAGTAAGATAAATGATTATTTTCCTTAAAAATGAGTTTAAAAATTTTCATTAAATGATGTACAATGATGGCGATGTAAAAGGAGATAATTCTATATGCATAAAAACGAATTAATCTCAAATATTTTCAATTTTTTGACTAAAAAGGTACAACTGAGGCTAGTGTGCGTCTTCAGATACGAAAATCATATTTTTGTCTCATAAAATGAATCACCCTAATGGGTTAAATACGAGGCTGTTAAATATTTTCGAATTGACTGTTTAATTAACCAAGCCTTGTCGGCAATTATTTCTTGAGTCATGCTTTTAGCATATCATTCCGTATTTTGTAATTAATAAACAAAGCATATCGTTTATGTAGGTCAAGTTTAGGAAAATCTGTCTTAATTCTAAAAGCAATGGCAAAAAGTAATAAAACTTTTTATTATTACGAACATGTTTCTTATTCTCGTATATATTTTCGTACAAAAAGTCCGTGTATAATTTCTTACTCTAGTTGATGTTAGGAAATGTGTAAATTATATTTTTTTTGTGCAAAAAATTATAATTGGAAAGGATTTGAAAATATATTTATAGACTTAGTTAATGCATTCTTACATGTGAGCAGAGGATTATTAACAATGCTGAGTATCTTATCTTGGCAGAGTATCAAAGAATATTTAAGTGCCAGTGTGATATTTTGTGAATAAAATAAGGATTTAATAAATTTGTGTAATATACGAGTGCATGAATAGAAAAATATCAAATTTTACAATTTCTTGGCTCCTGGCCCGAGATCAATTTTGAGATTATCGTAATGAAGTTTGTTAATAGAATAACTAAGAATGTCTTATTTCAGATTTCTCAAATGCAACCAGTTAAATACGAAATCTTCCCGTTGTCTCCTTTATCCAGGCACAGGCTTAGTAAGTATATTTAAAATTCTAAATTCGAATAATAAAGTGAGAACTTTCAAGATTGTTTTATGATAATGATGTATTTGATTTTGAAATAAAGGTATAGTAAAGAGGAAAGTACTGGTTCTTGACTTGGACGAAACTCTCATCCACTCTCATCACGACGGAGTAGCCAGGCCAACAGTGAGGCCTGGAACACCTCCCGATTTTGTTCTTAAGGTGAAGATAGACCGACATCCCGTCAGATTTTTCGTCCATAAGCGACCACACGTCGACTTTTTTTTGGACATCGTTAGTCAGTGGTGAGTTTCCTTTTCCAACGTTGCAAATATATATTTGAAAATGATCATTATGTTATGTAATATTTTATAATAAATTCACGAGTCCGCTCTGCAAAATTAGAAAACCTTGAAATACAAGGTGAGTGGCATTATTTTTTGCTTTAAAGCAATCAAGAAAAGTGAGCATAAATTTAGCTTCTGAGATTTTTGAAAAGTAGTCACTGATTTTAAAACTGTTTACTAGATTTTAAGTTTGCATTTTAGGTAGCATAAAAATAATGCAATGGTTTTTAGGTATGAATTGGTGGTTTTCACTGCTTCTATGGAAATTTATGGAGCCGCAGTTGCTGACAAATTAGATAACAACAGAGGCATCTTAAGGCGCAGATATTACAGACAGCACTGTACGCCTGAAATGGGCTCCTATACTAAGGATTTGGCTGCCATTTGTTCAGACTTAGCATCAGTCTTTATACTTGACAACAGTCCTGGAGCCTACAGAGCGTATCCAAGTGAGTTTAAGAAATTTGATGATTTTCTTTGTATATTGTTATTACAGAGCTCGGGGGTTGACCACTCGACTTTTGAGTGTCTAGATTTCAAAATATTTCAAATTATTTCACACAAATTTCCAAGATTTCAAAGAACTTCAAAGAATTCAAGGATTTTAAAAGATTCAAAATATTTTCAATGATTTCACGAAAATTTAAAAAGATTTCACATAAACCTCAAAGGTTTCTAAAAAATGCAAAGAATTCAAGGGTTTCAAAGAATTTTAAAAGATTAAAATATTTTCAATGATTTCACAAAGATTTCAGATATTGAAGATTTTACAAATATTAAAAATATTTCACAAAGATATCGAAGATTTTACAAATACTTAAAACATTTCACAAAGATTTCGAATGTTTGAGATATAAAAGATTTCACAAAAATGTCTAAAGATTTCAAAGATTTTAAAAATATTTCACAAGTCTTTTAAATGTTTCATAAAGATTTCACATTTTTTTCAAAGATTTCAAAGATTAAAAAAATTCCAATGATTTCACAAAGATTTCAAAACATTTTACAAATATTTCAAAGGTTTCCAAAGATTTGACAATTATTTCAAATATTTCAAAAGGTTTTATAAATAGTTCACAAAGATTTCAAAGATTTCACCAGATTTCTAAAGATTTAAAAGATTTTACAAATACTTCAGAAAGATTTCATATGTGTTTCAAAGATTTTACAAATATTTATAATGATTTCACACAAATTTCAAATGATTTCACACAGATTTCAAAGATTTAAAAAAAAACTGCAAAAAATTCAAGGATTTCAAAGAATTTGAAAAGATTTAACATATTTACTATGGTTTCACAAAGATTTCAAAGATATTAAAAATATTTAGAAAAGATTTCAAAGTTTCACAATTTTTTCAAATTTTCACAAATTTCACAAAGATTTCAAAGGTTTCAAAAGGCTTTACAAATATTTCAAAAGATTTTACAAATTTTTCACAAAGATTTAAAAGATTTCACAAAATTTTCCAAAGATTTTACAAATATTTCTCAAAGGTTTCACAAGTGTTTCAAAGATTTCATAAAAATTGCACAAATTTTTCAATGATTTCGAAGATTTAAAAATATTTCAATGATTTCACAAAGATTTCAAAATATTGTACAAAGATTTCAAAAGGTTTTATAAATATTTCACAAAGCTTTAAAATATTTCACAAAATATTCCAAAGATTTCACATCCTACCTTATACCTATATACCCATCCACACACTACTACTTTCCAAACGAGGGATTCACGCCTACCTATTTCACAGAGAGTTCACACATTTTTTAAATATTTCACAGAAATTTTACAATTTTTTAAAAATATTTCACCAGTTTTAAAGTATTTTACAAAGATTTTTAAAGATTTGACAAAGATTTCACAAAGATTTCATAACGATATCCAAAGATTTCAAAGAGTTTACAAATATTTTAAAGCTTTCACGAAAGATTTCAATGATTTCACAAAGATTTTACAAGTGTTTTAATGATTTCACAAAGATTTCATAGATTTTATTAATATTTTGCAAAGATTTGAAAGTATTTCAATGATTTCACAATGATTTTAAGAGGTTTAAAAATATTTCAATGATTTTATGAAGATTCCAAAAGATTGAGATGTTGTCAGAAATTTCAAAAGGTTTTAAAAATATTTCACAAAGATTTCACGAAAACTTGTACACCAGATTTCAAGAGTGAACAACTCCTCGACAGAACTCTTCTTCTAAGTAACCTTAAAAAAACTGTTTTCTTTATTTCTCTAATAACTTTCTGATTTTTTTCAGATAATGCAATACCAATAAAGTCGTGGTTTAGTGATGCTGGCGATACGGCCCTTTTGAGTTTGCTTCCCGTGCTAGACGCCCTCCGCTTCACGCAAGATGTTCGCTCTGTACTTTCGAGAAATCTACATTTACACCATACATGGTAGCATAATCCCGATCCGTCGATTTAATACAAACCGCTACTAGTTTAGTGTGTCTAGGACAGACCTATTCATTGTTATTGAATCTAGAGACATTAGAGCGCAACCCTATAATGAGATGAGCCCTTTGACCAACTTTGAATTGATTTCCTATGAATCAATGCTCGACAAAAACGGTTATGGTGAAAGCACTCAGCGGACACGGGGTCGTCAGCCACTACTTACGTCAGCACAAAATTTCATAGAATCACCTTATTGTTTTCTGTTACTCAATTTAGTTAATTACGCCTTTGAGGTTCATTCATTTTCGAATCAAGTTAGCCAAAGAGCAGACTTTTTGACCAACCAGGTAGTGGAAACCTTTCGTATCGTTCCTACTTTTTCTTCGTGAAGATTACGGGGGTCAATACGTCATCAATTAGTAGCGGAAGCAGAAAGTCTCATTTTGTATTTTGTTACCACTCGCTTCGAATGCAATTTTTATCCAGTGTGCGTCAAAAAAATCAGGCGTCCTAATTACAATTACAATTTTGGTCCCGATTGCGGGTGTAAACGTGAAAAATTGGTCTCTAATTTCCTAAGAATTATTAGGATTCAGTTAGAAGCGGTATTGATTTTATTTTAAACTTTAATACTATTTTAGTATAGAACGAGATTCAGTGTTCAATTGGGCCTTATCTCTTCATGGAGCATTTCCATACTTTGATCTCTTTCTGAATGAAAACTACTTTTTCATTCGTCTTTTCTCGCGTTCGCATCTCTAATCTCTAGTCTCCCGGGACCCTGACGAGGTTTTGACGCACGCTCTGTCTAGTTTAAACCTACAACAAATTTAATTCCTCGCTAGCTAAATACACCTTAAATATCTTCAGACATAACGATAAATCTTACAGTACGATCCCTCTGTTGTATACTATTGACTTAGGATGGCTACAAGAGTACTAAATAAGCCTGTGTGAATGCAATCGACCTTATAACCCGGAAGTAAAATTGCGAAACTTCGTTTCGTCATACTCGATTTGTCACTTTTCAATCTCGATTTCAACTCCACAGGAACTTTTTGAAAGAAACCAGTTTTCTACGCGCAATTTTCTACAGTTTTTTAGTTAGATTTTTGATAAAATTATTGAGTATTGTAATACCCAACCGATTCCGATTTAAAGGCAATTTATTCGCAACAACTCAAGTCCATACGAATTGAGATATCGAGTTGAAAATTTGGGAAATTAAATAAAAGGCACTAAGGAACGTTTCTATGGTCCCTTAGTGCTTTTCACTTGAGTTACCAAATTTTTAACACGATATCACAATTTGTGTGGACGTAAGTTATTGCGAAAAAAATGTCAGTAAAGTAGGCATCGGGTATGTATTACATGGCCTTAAAACAATTTATTAGAATCATTGCCTACTGCCATTTTTGTAGTTCAGATCGACTAAACGTGTCGAGATTAAGATATTCAAGAAAATCTTCCAATATATTGACCAAATGGGTTTAAAATCTGAGACAATAGGGGTTTCTCCTCAAATTAAATATTAAATTCTCTCCTATTTTTTTTAGATTCAATGTTTGTAAGATAAAGAAGTTTCTGTGGAAGTGGTGTGCAAAAGGAGAAAGGTGTTTGCTCAGGCCTAGTACTAAGTCATTTAAAATGGACTGTGTCGTTCACTGTATCAGTGAGACGACTTGTCTCGCTTATAATAATCTAATGATGAGTATTAATGACCATTGCAAAACGACGGAATTCATCTTTGTGGAGGATTTACATAACCGAGAGAGTGAGAGTGCAGGGAAGAGGAGAACAAAAATTGGAGAGTAGAGAACGGGAATCCATGTACATCGCTGTGTACTTTATCCGCTTGTCTAATTTAAAGTTATGTATGGCAGTGAACATTGTGAGGTTTGTACATATTAGAAACCAGTGTGTATTTGTAATTGCGAGAGTGATTCGTACGATTGATCGTGCAGTGTAATTGAGCCCTAAGTGGGAATACATTAAGTGGGCGCTATATATAAAATATATTATATATATATTATACATATATAAATATTGAATTTAATTATGATCAATAAAAGTCTATAAGATAACTGGATATATTGAAGTACTGGATAAAGTCCGCAGCATAAGTTCTGAAGGATTTAACTGTCGGGAGATTTTTTTTTCTTGTATTCGACATTATTTCGAGATTGTTTAATATTACAATTGTTTTAAGCAAGCTTTACTTTAGGATTAAATTGTGTCCAAATCGATAGAAGAGAGAGAACAATGTAACTTAATAATTATTATGTGTATGTACAAAAGGGAATTTATTAGTTAAGAAAGACAACATTCAGTTTATTCGCTAAAACATAATTGTGTATGGTTCTTTGTACTGCCACCGTCATGCAATAATTATTCGTACGTCTTTGTACATTTTGGTTTAATGTATACAATTCAACACAGTGAAAATATACAATTTATCTGCTTTTCAATGGCAGTGTTTCTTCTATAAAATATCGAAGACAGTCGGAGAGGAAGAGTTTGCAATTTGCTCTTAGTAGATTGTATTTTCACTCTTTGGGCGGATCTTCTCGAATCATTTCCAATGAGCTGTCAGAGTTGTTGGTACTACTTCCGCTACCAGCGTCGTCCTCTCGCTCAGTGGACTTTTCTTGATTTTGGTTTGATGTGTCCAGCTGCCACGACGGAATAGAAGGCGGTGCGCTTGGAAATTGTTTCCTGAAATTAAAATATTGGCTCGGATGATTTGCATATCACTTTATAAAATAAAAACTGAAACTCTTTAATGTAGCTTTAATATTTAGTTTATTGTAGCCGACTATAGAAAGTTGAATTGACCATGGTTGTGATGTAAGGAACACATTTGAGATGTGAACTTAAACCAGGAAAGCGGGTTTAAACCTCTTGAAACTTGAATGTCTGTGCAACTCATTTTTAATTGCTACAGATGGAATATGATTGGCACTTTTTCAAATATGCTGTATTACGTCATTATGAAATTGTAAGAAAAATAAAGAGATAAAAACATAGAATTATCTTTTTCTTTAATAAAGAAAAGAGAACTCTTGACAAAAGTAGAAATTATCTTTATTATTTTTCTTCTCCATCACTGGGAGCTTTACTATTTGGAATTAAAGAAGTGATTTTATTCCGATTATTGACTGATAAGATAACGCAGATGGAACTAGAAGAACCTACTCAGGTGTGTAAAAAACCCATATTTAATTAAAAACGTCTATCCGACGGATGATTTTAAATTCACGGTTATTGCAAGAAATCAATAGATTTGATCAATTTTGATCAATAGACTTTTAATCATATAATAAGTAGGATAAGGAAATGTTTGTGTCTAATAAAGGAAAATACAGAGATGCTTTTTATTACACACTAGCAGTAAATGCACGCTCGCAAATCGCGCGTTTACGTCTCTGGATTTGTATTTCCTAACATGAAAAATATAAACAATTCAAAAATCCATTATTAAATCAATTTTGAAATATTAGGTTTTAAACGTTTTTGAAACAATAATTCATAATTTCGAATTGAAAGCGTCTGAAATTTAAAAAATATACATTGAGATTAAATGATTTCAGATTAAAATTTTGAAAATGGGACAATGTCAAATCGTTAAAAATGGAATATTTTAAGATTCGAATTTTGGAGATTAGATCAGTTTAATTTGAATAATTTTCAATCGAAAGCGATTAAAATTTGACAATTTGAAATTGAAAACTAAATTGAATCTTTCAAAGTAAAAACTTCTGAAATTCAATTACTGATGTATCAATTTCAGATAGTTTAATTTTTATCTTCTTCGATTTTGAACTCAATTTTTAATTTCAAATCATCCTTTAGAATTATTTATTTGTTTAAATCTTCAACTAAAAATCGGACAATTTTAAGATATTGAAATAAAAAAATATAAAACAAGTTTGCTGTTGAAGTGTAATATGATTCCAATTTTTGAACTTGTAAAATTTTAAGCTTTCTAAGTCGAAATTGCCTTACACTTATATCTAAAATTATGAAATTCAAAACTGACTATTAAGGCTTTTAACATAAAATTTTGAAATATCTAATAGCAGAAATGTCCTTACATTTTGAATATTTGAATTTGAATCTACAATATTGTGAAATTTAAAGTTCGAAACCCCTAAAAAATGATCTAAAAATTAATTTAAGAAAAAACTTTAGTTTCAAGGCCTCAAAGATTAAACTGTTTCAGAATTGTGCATTCAAAGTTCTAATTTTTAATTTAAATTATAGAAATTTTAAAGTCGATAAGTATATGTATTATTAATAAGTAAAATATCATGTAGTATCAAGTGACATTTAAAACGACTGGACAGATTTTTTTGTACTAAAAAATATGATTTCTGTCAACAACAAAAAATCAGTCATTTTCAACATTCAAAATTGCAGAATTTTAAATATTGCGAGAAATATTGTGAACCTTTGAAGTTTAATTATTCTAAACCATTTGAAAATTATACCCACATGCCCATATTTCGACTTTTCCCGGTAAATGCTTCATTTTCCCCGTCTGGGAATTTTATACTTCTTTTTGAAATTTTCATGTCCTAGCTCAGAATTTATATTCTCTTGGAAAATGCCCTGTTCCAAATCAGGATTCTTTTCGAATGGTAATTCTAGGTGGCCGTTTTAATTGAGGAAAACAATTCCAGGTTTCTTGTCGGTTCGAAAAAATTAGTTCCCGTCACTGAAATTAAAAAATATAAACTCTTATAGCTGACAATTTTGTCATTTGAAGTAATCAGAACTGAACTTCAAATTAAAACACCCGAAGTGGAACTCTTTTGAATTTCAAAATTTTTAAACTGCAGCCTAAAAAATGTTAAATTCACATATTTTTAATTCAAATGCTCAATAATTTACACCTATATAATTCAAAATAGAAGCTTTTAAGACTTTTCAATTGAGCGATTTTAAATTAAATCTGTTAAATTGAAAAATTTGCAATTTTAATCTTTTCTAAATCGAATAGTTTAAAGATTTCTAGTTAATAAGTATAAGACCACGCTATCATTATCAATGCTTTAATTTGAAGAATGAATCAATAAATTTCTAAATGTTGAAAATTATATCATTGTCAGCAATTTTAAATTAGAAACAATGAAAATTGAATGATCAAACAAATTTTTTAATATATCACTTTTTATATTAGAAGTTAAATTATTTTAATTTTAAGTCGATATAAATTAATAAATGTTCAATTACTATTTATACATTAAAATTCAATATTTTCATTTACAACTTAAAAAAGTAACAATTATAATTGCAACGTTCTAACTGAAAATAAACACTCGAATTGTAACGATTTAAGGATATTTTCAAGAATTTAGTTTCAAATTGTACAGTTTTTAATATTTGATTTATAATTGCTTATTTTTAACCCGCAAGCAAATATTTCTAAATATTATAAAATTGTCCTTTTTTTATTAAAATATTTCAAATTGAATGGGTTAAAAATATAATAGTTGAGACTGAAACAATATTTAAATAGGACTTGAAAGTTAATAAAAGCGTTTAATTATGAATCTGTTAATTCAAAGTTATTTTTAAACTGAGAATATATTACAAACCTTAATTTTGAACCAATTCAGAATTGGCTTTTTAACTGAATTATTGTTCAATTTTTAATACTCGAACTACAGTTCAATTAAAAAAATGATTATTAATATTTATAGCTGATCAACTATATTTGGCTATTAATTTGCCAAAACATGATTTGCCAATGACAACCCGTTTAATTAAAAATCAACTTTTTAAAGATTCTTTTTTCATGGATTGAAATGTGTATTGAATTGTCATATACAATTACGTAAATATATATTTTTTACACTTGTTTTTAATATAAAATTGGCCTTTTTCTTGAATTTTAAACAGTTAAAAATGAAAGAAAATTAAAAATGTGTGCTTTCAACCGTTGAAAATTGTAGAAAGTTCAAGAGAAAAGCGAATTTTATATTGAAAGCAAATTTTAAAAATGTTATATGTACATAATTTTACATAAGAATTTAACAAATAAACATTTCAATCCATAAAATTTTTTTGTTTAAAAGGCGTTTTTTTCGTAAACGGCAACTAATGATTTGGCAAATTATCCGTCATCCAATGAACTCTCAGTAGGGAATTTTTGAGATTTAAAAAATCCCAAGTACTCTGATAATCTCCTTGCAAGTCTTAAAAATAGTTTAAAATTCTTTAAATTGAAAATGTACTCTGGAAAACAAAGGCCCAAAATGGAAATTTTTTGAAGTAAAAGATTTTAGAATTACGCATTGTAAGTTGAATAATTGAAGAAGTTAACAATTTAACTTAACATTACAACAACAAAAAGTTGAAATAAAGCTTATTTTAAATTACATTGAGGGGAAAAATGTAAAATTCCCGGTCAAAACATAAATTCACTGTAATTTCCCGATACAGTGGCCATCCTGTAATTCGCTTGGAAAATTCACTGTTCCAAGTCAGAATCACAATTCTTTTCAAAAATTTATTTTTGTAAGTCAGAATTAGAATCTTTTTGGAAACTTCCTTGTTTCAGATCCGAATAATAATAATTTTTTCGAAGATCTCTGGTGTAATTCAGAATTACATATAACTGTTTGGGAAAATTTTCTGTTCCAACTCAAAATTATAATGTTTCTCGAAAAGTCACTGTTCTAAGTTCGAATTATAATTCTTTTCAAACATTTCCTTTTCCAAGTCAAAATTAGAATCTTTTTGGAAAATTCCTTGTTCCAGATCTGAATTGTATATTTTTTTTCTCAAAAATATCAGGTCCAATTCAGAATTGCATATAACTGCTTCGGAAAATTGTCTGCTCTAACTCAAAATCAGCATTTTTCTCGAACATTCACTGTTCCAAGTCAGAATTATAGTTAAATAATTCTTTTAGAAAATTCCCTGTACCAATTCAAAATTATCATCAATTTAAAAAAATTCCTTGTTCAAAGTTTGAAACGCAAATATTTCTCTTTGGAAAATACTAATTTACCAGTTTGAGTGTACATCGGATTTCAAAATTTCAGACTCTAAAGTTTTGAAAATATTTTAAAAAAATTTTCAAACTGCATCACTTATATTATTGTTATTATCGACAATAAAGTCTTTTTCATTGTTCGTTTCGTGATTGAACAAAATGAAAGTAATAAAAAAAAAAAAAAAACTTTTAAGATTCCTTCAAGTACAATCTTATGTAAAATCACGGTTACTGAACCAAATTCCCGGTTTTTCGCCCAGGTAGATACTTTGAAAAAGAATGCGCAGAAAGTGAATTTATAAAATGATTTCGATTCTTACTTTGACAGAAGCAAGGATTTTAAACTAGCCAAATCTTGTTTTAATTCTTGGACCAACTGAGGAATCGTTGGATCCACTGACTGGCTTTTCGTCAATTTTTGAACATCGTCTTCCATTTTGGAAAGCGAGTCCTTGACTTCTTTCATAGAACGCTGAATTGTTTGGTCCAATTCGACAACGGGATCTTTTGGAAGATCGCGTTTCTTGCGACCGAACAGGAATGGTGCGATAAATTTCTGTAAATAGAAATTCGATTGAAGCTTAATATCTTGATTGACTATAAACTGATTATACAAGACAATGAGTTCACAGATAAATAATTATTTGCACCTTGTAAAACCAATAAACGCAGTAAACAGTGGCACCAATTAAAGCTGCTACGTTGAAGAATTCTTTGACTCTGTAAAATAAAGTTGGCTGCATGGAATGCTGTTGAAAGTATGGATATGGTTGCATTGCTGGTGGTATCGTAACAGCTGTAAATTCATTTTGATTTTGGTTTTTAATCGATACGTTCGCCAAGTCACAAGCACTCTGAATTTCCTCCTCAGTTAACCCTTTTCTTCTCAAAAAATCCTGCTTTTGCTTTACAGGACTAGTAACTACTTTTGGATTTAGGAGGAACTTCACTGCTGTGGTTACCTGTAAAAATTAAAATTTTCTATTCAATAATTACATGATATCATATACACTGCTTTTAAATATTAAAAAATTTGTTTCTTTGTTTTAAACGAAAGATTAAGTTAAAATCATAAAAAGTACATATATGTATGAAAAATTAAAAAGTATTAATAAAACTTCGTAACAGCCTTCATATTATTTTTTTTAATGTAACAAGTCGAGAAAAATATTTAGAGTTTATGCAATAAAGCAGTGTGCCTAAAAATTATAAATAGAAAATGAGAAACGTAAACAATTCGCATTGTATATATCACGAAGTATATATCTTTTGTCTACATAACCTAAAAAAGAGATTTCGTTCAGCAGAAAGAAACTTGTGCATTTACTTTGTACGAGGGGCTTTATTATTCAATTATGAGATTGAAAATCGTTAGGAAATACACAAAAAAAAAGGAGTGGGATGTAGAATAATGAATAGTCTTTTTTTTTGCCTTGCAACGGGTACAAAGGTTATGTGCATCATTTGTTATTTATGTCTGTGTCAGATATATAAAATGAAATTTTCCGATAAATTTAAAGATGTATTGAAATAGTTGGAGATCAATAAACAACTAAAATTCAGTAAATATATTAGTAACACTCACAAGTTGTTCTCGGAGAGGAACTGAATTGTTTGTATCTTGTTCAGCCATCGTTTCACTTGCGACTGATTACTTTAGGTTATGTTGCTTATCTATCCAGCGAATACAGTTTCATAAATTATGCAACAATCGAAAGGGGAAACTAATTATTCACATATTCTTTCTCAGCATAATAAATTAATATCACGATTATCACCGGTTTCCATCACGAGAATCAAGAGGAATGATGGTCAATGCGCATGCACGAAAAGGAATTAATTCTTTTTTTTTGTGTTTTTGTCAATTTTGAGCATTTGCACCATCCAAATGAATTTTTCAGTATGAAATTGATTTAATTTAAGATTCTCAGTCCAAAGTTTGTAAGCCACAATAAAAAAAGACCTTTTTATATTATCTTTAATCATGAATGAGCGAAAACGATATATTTTGAAAGTGTTTGAAAATCGGCGCCAATTCAATCCAAATGAAGAAGAAGCTAGTCATATTTATCCTAAATTTTTTACAATATATATTTTTTTTGTGTTCTGAGGATAAGAAAAGGGCTGAGTTTTGAACATTTGAATATTTTTCTTTATTACTTGTATATACTTAAGGTTTAAATAAAGCAGAAAATTCGAACAAGAGTTGCAATTTGAATATCTGGTTAGTTGTTATGTTGATCTCGATCCCCATAAGCACATCCAACTGATTCAAACATGTTTCGGCAACGCAAACCCTTTTTTTTTTAAATACAATTAAGTTTGAAGGTATTAAAGGACAAACAGACAGGTCTTGAACAAAATATTTAATTATACTTCGAAGAATCGTAATTTTATTAATTATGCTTATTATTTTTCACTTCAAGGAATGTCTATGGAAAAATTTAAAACGTATAAAAGTGGTTTAAATCAGCAAAATTTTAATTTCACCTTAACTTTTTTTCATACCGTGTCACAAATTTTGGTTACAATTGGAATAAGTTTGTATTCATGATCCTTTTCTAAAAAGTTCTAGTAATGAGATCTCGCATACGCTCACATACACTGTGGTCGAAAACCTGATTGGTTACAACACTGCGAGAATATGAAATTTAGGGGCTGTTTTGAGTTTGTTTATTTATTATTCAAGATTACAAATTTGTTGTGCCATAAATTTTATAAATAAAAATATCTAAATAAGTAATTTTATTTCATGGTAAAATTTATTTCTAAATGCTTCTAAGCATTATTGATGAAAGAGAAAATTTTATTTTAAAATGATTTTTTAATATTGGGAAATATTTCTGTTCTTAAAATGTTGCTACCTCTCCAGTAGTTGTAAACTTTTTCATCATTTTAAATAGATGATCAGAATTGAATTATATGGTACAGTTAAAAAAATTGTCGGTACCTGTAACAAGGAAATTCCCGGTACCGACAATAAGATTTCTGAGAAAATTAAAAATAATGTAGGTTTTATTTTAAAAGATTATTTTTTGAAAACTTGTGCAAACCCTTCAGAGAATCATTATATGTATAGAATGAAGAACCGACAAATAAATGATCAGAAGTTAGTATATATATATAATAATTGATTAAGGCGGTCAACAATAAGTAATTATATCGTATCGCGACGTACATAGCTACATCTTGTTCCTAGATTTATTTATATAGATTACCGAATTTTTAGCCTGCGCTTGGTAACAACAGAAAAATAAAAATTTCGCAATAAAATATTGAAATACCCTTTACGCTTGCAAAATTAAAAAAAAATTAAGATACACAAATAATAAACTTTATATAGGAACAATTATAATACAATATATATATATATTACTTATATATTTTGTAAATTCTATTTTTAAATAAAGATAATCTTTATGAAAACTAGTAACAATTGGTATAACATGAATAGTTTTAAGCTAAATTATTATTTTACAAGGCACATTTTGTAGTAGAATAAAGCCTAATATTTCTAAATTGAGAAATAAAAGAGATAATCAGCAGCATTATAATAGCAGATTTATCTTACATTTCACGTGAAAACTGTAGAATCAAAGTGTTTAAGCATTTTCAAATTTCCGAAAAATCGATTTCCATTTATTTATTTCTACATAACAATATAAACGTTTATTTATTTCATGTGCTGTACCAGCACCGATTTGTAGTTTTCTTTTGTTTGTTTATATATTACAATCTTACTCAAATGTTGAGAAAACTGACATTTTTCACAAAATAATATTATATACTACATCAAGGAGTTATATAAACATATGTTATAAACTGTCCTGTAAATCAATGTTTGGAAACTTACCTACAACCAATAAGTCACTCATTGATTAATTTTATTGTCATAAACAAGTTAAATAATTTTATGGTCGAACATCTCAGTTTTCGGAAAATGAAAAAAAAAATTCTAAAAAAATCGGATGAGTATCTTTAGGGCAAGCAGACATTATGTATAAACTATCATTAAGAGTTTTTTTTCACTTTCTCAGACTCATATTCTTACTAGAATTCACTTTCAATCTCAGGCACCTAACTTCCTATATGGTGGTGAACCATTTTAACTCCTAATGTTCCTTTCGTTTATAAGATTGGTTTATAGAAATGATTCTTAATAGTTTTCAATTAACTTATGTGACTAACTCACGTTCTTATTGCACTATCAAGCAGTTTTTGAGTAAGAAACAATTTTTTACACGAAGATGCTTACATTTTTAATTTATTTATTTCACTTTTTAATATCACTTAGACGTATAATACAGGCCTACAAAAACTAATTTTTTATTCCTCAAGACTGGACTAGGTGGCCCCGAAGGATTTTGATATTCTAAACACGAATCCGTTGTCAACATTTTTCCTATACGTCAGGATTTCAAGATATCCTGACCTAACCCAAAAGTTTAAAATGACAATTTTCAGTTATACTTTAAATAATATAACGAATAAAATTGTGTGGTTCGATTGATAAGGAGTTCGGTGTCTAAAGGTTTTGAATTTTCTAAATCCGAATTTGAGCTTAGATTTGAAAAGTTCAAAATAGTAGATCTTTGCTAGTTTTTCAGTTAACATTATAAAAAACTTACCTTTTAAACTTATGTTTTACTATCGCTATTTCGATGATGTACTTACTTGCTTACATGAAGCCAACATTAATGAACTACTTGATAAGTTAAATGCTTACCACCCACGAATTCAATTCACAACTGAAATAGAGAATAACAAAATTAATTTTTTAGACATCACATTAATTAAGTCTAACAATACTATTATCACCAATTGGCATATGAATCTCATCCGGAAATTATTGTGTGACAACGAACAACGTCACCTTCCAGAGGGGCGTTTTCAGGCCGATACCATGTGCCCTTTGCTTTTTTGCATCACACTTCTGCCTCTATCTCTCGCACTACGAAATTCTTCTGGATACCTCTGTGGCGAC
>JAABKJ010003031.1:0-26717 GCA_011634705.1 Andricus grossulariae
GCAAAAAAACAATTGCATTTCAGTTTGATCCACCAAACTAATAAAATAAGGTCGATTTGTGGATGGAACTAGGCTCGGAATGAGAATCATCTGTCAACAACTAAATCAGTTCAAGGAATTCATAGAATTCATGGAATTCATGAAATTCATGAAATTCATACAATTGAAGGAATTTACGGAATTTACGGAATTATGTAGTTCGCGGAATTCATGGAATTGAAGGAATTCACGAAATTTATTGAATTAAAGGAATTCTAGGAATTCTAGGAATTAAAGAATTTTAAGGAATGCAAGGAATTCAGGAAATACACGGAATTCATGGATTTTACGGAATTCAAGAAATTTATGGAATTCACGGAATTCAGGGAATTCAAGGAATTAATGGATTTCAAGGAATTTAAGGAATTCACAGAACTCATGAAATTCACGGAATTTAAGGAGTACACGGAATTCGCGGGATTCACGGAATTAGCGGAATTCACGGAATGAGCGGAATACAGGTAGTTGGAAGAAATCACGAGATTGATGGAATTCAAGGTATGCGCGGAATTCAAGGTATGCACGGAATTCAAGGAATTAGAGGAATTCAAGAAATACACGAAATTCAAGAAATTCACAGAATTCAAGGAATTCATGTAATTGAAAGAATTCATGTAATTGAAAGAATTCAGGAAATTCATGGAATTCTCGAAATTCACGGAACTCATGGAATACAAGGAATTCATAGATTTCACGGAATTAATGGAATTCACATAATTCATGGAATTCAAGGAATTATTAGAATTCAAGGAATTCAAGGAATTCAGGGAATTCAAGGAATTCAGGGAATGCAAGGAATTCAGGGAATGCAAGGAATTCAGGGAATTCAAGGAATTCAAGGAATTCATGGAATTTATGAAATTCACGGAATTAGCGAAATTTATGGATTTCATGGAATTGGAGGAAATCACGAAATTGATTGAATTCGAGGAATTAGAGGAATTCACGGAATTCAAGAAATACACGAAATTCAAGAAATTCACAGAATTCAAGGAATTCATGTAATTGAAAGACTTCACGAAATTCTTGGAATTCAAGAAATTCACGAAATTCACGAAATTCATGGAATTCACGGAATTCATGGATTTCACGAAATTCATTGAATTCATGGAATTCAGGGGCTTTGAGGAATTAATGTATTTCAAGGAATTCACGGAATTTATGCAATTCACGGAATTCACTGAATTCACGGAATTAACGTAATTGGAGAAAATCACGAGATTGATGGAATTCAAGGAATGCATGGAATTCAGGGAATTAGAGGGATTCATGGAATTCAATAAATTAGCGAAATTCACAGAATTCAAGGAATTTACGTAATTGAAATAATTCACGAAATTCATGGAATTCAAGGAATTCACAGAATTTAGGGAATTCACGACATTCACGGAATTCTTGCAATTAAAGGAATTCACGGAATTAGTGGAATTCACGGAATTCATGGAATTCATGGAATTAATGGAATTCAAGAAATTCACGGAATTTACGGAATTCACGGAATTAGCGGAATACATGGATTTGGAGAAAATCACGAGATTGATGGAATTCAAAGAATTCACGCAATTCAAGGAATTAGAGGAATTCAAGAAATTCAACAAATTCTCAGAATTCAAGGAATTCATGTAATTGAAATAATTTACGAAATTCATGGAATTCAAGGAATTTACAAAATGTCTGGAATTCACGACATTCACCCAATTCATGCAATTGAAGGAATTCACGGAATTGAAGGAATTCGCGGAATTCATGGAATTGAAGAAATTCATGAAATTTATGGAATTGAAGGAATTCATGGAATTCAAGAAACTCAAGGAATTCAAAGAATTGGAGAAAATCACGAGATTGATGGAATTCAAGGAATGTACGGAATTCAAGGAATTAGAAGAATTCACGGATTTCTAAAAATTAATGAAATTCGCAGAATTCAAGGAATTCATGTAATTGAAAGAATTCACGAAATTCATGGAATTCCAAGAATTTACAGAATTCACGGAATTCATTAAATTCACGGAATTCACGCAATTGAAGGAATTCACGGAATTAATGGAATTCGCGGATTTCAGGTAATTCATAGAATTGACGGAATTCATGAAATTTATGGAATTAAAGGAATTCGTGGCATTCAAGGAATTCAAGAAATTCAAAGAATTCAAGGAATTCATGAATTTCGCGGAATTAATGGAATTCAAGAAATTTATGGAATTTGCGGAAATCACAGAATTCATGGAATTCAGGGAATTTAAGGAATTAATGGAACTTAAGGAATTCATGAAATTCATGAAATTCAAGCAATTCACGAAATTCATGGAATTCACCGAATTCATAATATTCACAAATTCATTGAACTCACGGAATTCATGGAATTTATGAAATTCACGGAATCCACGGAATTCATAGAATTCAAAGAATCATTGGTATTCAAAGAATTCACGGAATTCACGAAATTCAAAGAATTCATGGAATTCACGAAATTCAAAGAATTCATGGAATTCACGGAATTCATTAAATTCACGGATTGCGTAGTATTATTGAAGTTCGGATCAATTGAAACAGTGCACTCTCTGAATAAATTTAGTTCGCTATCTGGTACTAAAATAGACTATTTGTGTGATCGTATTAGAATGCCCAAAAAAGGATCCTCGATAAAAATGAATTCCCAGTTTTGGGTGTATAAAATTCAAAGTCTGCTTTAGAGATTCGGTTCAGAAGGACCAAATCACCTTGCAGAAAGTATATCGTTTCGCAAAAAGTATTCTTTGAGCGAATATTTTTCGGGGATTCTTGGTAATCCTCTTTTTGAAGAATCCCGCCATCTCTGATCGCATCCTATTCCAAGGAGTCCACCGACATTTGGATCACGTTTGAAGATTTCGTTCAGTGGTGTCATTATTTTTAACTGGCAACGACCGGACTCCTCGTTTACCTAATCTCGACGATTATCGTGTACCAGTAAAAGACTTTTACGAGGTTCTCCGAAGAACAGAAGCGAGCAATATAGAGGCCGGGTTTAAAAAAAAAAGAAAAAATTCACTCAAACTTCATATGTAGAACCAGGATGACCTGCGGTCGACTTCCCACGGCACGAGCGGGAGTAGGACCAGTCCAATTCACTAATTTTATTAGTCGACTCAAGCACACCTCGAAATTTTACCACGACCTGAAACTCATTTTGGCTTTTGCTCGACAACTTCTTCCTCCTAAAAAAATAATTTCTCAAATCAACGACCAACTACTACTTCGCCAATTATCGCTTTCCTGGGATGGAGAAACAGGTGTTAAATATCACCTTCCTCAAAATAATTTCTTGAGGTGATGAAACTGGATTTGGAAAGGCTATTTATCACTTTGATTAAATCTGTTGTGTTACCTGTTTCTGTGAGCTTTTATTTCCTTATATTTATGACCGGAGAATTTTATTTTTATTTTTTATTCCTTTATTGAAGCGTTTTCATTTGATTTGGTAAACAAATATTTCTTGATGTTAATTTCAAGGTTGAAGATGCCGATAATTCATTTTTTGTATGAGAATTGCTGCTTTTTGAGAAGATACTGGTAAAATAAGTGACAATTCATTTTTTATTTTAATTTAAGTTAGTAGGTTTTACCTACAAGATCAAAATAAAATAATTATGAATGATAGGTGCATCATTTTGAATTAACTTTGGAATTCTTGTCGCTTGCTATTTTCATAGCCTTGATGCTTGAAATATTATCTTTTTGTAATTTTAGAAATTAAAATTGAAAGATTCTGCAAGTTTCAAGTTTGATAATTAGAAAATTCTGTAATTGAGATGGTTGACATTCAAAATTTCTTCAATTTGGCAGATTTGGAATTAAAAACTTTACTTCTCATCTTCAAAACCATACAAATTTAAAAATTTTGTATTGATACATTCTTTGAAGAGAAAAGTATCTAATTTTGAAAATTTAAAATTAAAATTTAGGCAAATTTTAAGTTTCAGAATTATATAATCTATAATTTTGATGATTAACTCAAATTGTTTTCAATGTAGAAGATTAACAGTTGAAATTTCGAAATTTCTTCAATTTGGAAAATGTAGAACTGAAAACTTTATTTTTGATCCTAAAAACCATAAACATTTAATAAAAATTATTTGCACACCTTTAAAATGGAAGAGTACTCAATCTTGAAAAATTACAGTTTCAATTTATGTAGGTTTTAAAATTAAAAATGCTGTAACTTTGATGATTTGCATTCGAAAGTTCTTCAATTTGGAAGATTCAGAATTGATCTTTTGATCTTCAAATCATCAAAATTTAAGAATTTTTATCAGTAAATCTTTATAATTGAAGCGTTTCTAATTTTCTAAGATTTTCAATGAAAAATTATGCAAGTTTTAAGATTTTTAATTGAAAATTGTGTCATTTTGAGGCTTTATTTAAGAAATTTCTTCAATCTGAAATCTTTTTCTGCAGAAATGTTATCTTTTTTAGTTAAAACTGCAACTGTCTGGTAGAAAATTATTCTGCTTCAAGAAAAAATTAACTTTTTTTTTAAATTAACATTTTCATGTTTCAAATTTAACTGTTTTGTAGAAAAATCGTAGCTTCACCTTGAAATTTCAACAATTTGCTAGAAAGTCAACGTTTTGGTCTAACGTTGAACTAATTTGTAAAAAAATTTTTTTTCGATTAAAGGTAAAGCATTTTATTTAAAAATTTATTTAATGGTAGAAAATTCATGTATTTTGCTAAAAATTCGACTTTTTGGTTGAAAACTATTCTGTTTAGTTTTAAAATTCAACTAATTGATTAAAAGTTAAACTAATTTCTTGAAAATTTATTCTGTTGGTTAAAGATTCATCATTTTATTTAAAAATTAATCTATTCGGTTGATTGTGTTTTTGTTCCTGATTGGATAAACAATTTGCTCATTTCAAAATTAAATTCTCGTGGAAAATTCGTCTTTTTTTCAATATAAAAATTCATCTCTTTTGATAAAAATGTAACCCTTTTTGGTTGAAACTGCAACTGTCTCGTTAACAATTAATTTGTTTCAGTTGAATATTAAATTTTTTGTTAAAAATAATCATTTTAGTTAGAAATGTATTTTTCGGTTGAAAATTAAACTATGTCCTTTTTATGTATTTATGGTTGAATTGAACTATTTCTGATTTTTATTTGACATTTTTTTGGTTGAAAAATCAACTTTTACATTTTTTGTTCAAAATTCAGATTTTATGTTGAAAATTCAACTCATTAGTGAAACTAGAACTGCTTTGTTCAAAATTGTTTTTTTTTTGTTGAAGATATATAATTCCTGTTAAAAATTCATCTAATTGGTTAAAAATTGAACTACTGTGTTCAAAATTAGATTTTTCTGAAAATTTTACTATTTAAATAAAAATGTATCTGTTTGGTTCAAAATTAACTCTTTTGTTGAAAATTTAAATATTTTGAAATAAAATTATCGTTTCAAATAGAAAATTAAACAATTTGGTAGACAATTCACTTATTTAGTAGAAAAGTCATGAAAATTCAACTATTTTGTTAAAAATTAATGTATTTTATTGAGTTAAAAATGCAACTGCTTGGTTGAAAATGAATCTTTTTTAATTAAGAATTTAACTTTTTCATTGAAAATTCGTATTTCTTGTTCATTTTATGATAAGTGTCTTAGTAATTATGACCGTCTGAAAAATCGTGAAACTTGGTTATAATTTCAATATAATGTTAAATAATATGTTTAAAATAAGATATAATTATGAAACCTATTTCTTTTTTATTTGAATTTAAAATTATGGTTTTGAACACGCAGTTCTAAAAATTGAATCTTCAGGTCCCTGAAACTAAAGTTTTTTCTTAAATTAATTTTCATATTAATCTTTGTAAATTTGGAATCTTAAATTTCACAATAATTTAGATTTAAAGTCAAATATTTTAAATGTCAGCACATTTTCGCAATTGAGTATTTCGAAATTTCATATTAAAAGCCTTGATAGTCAGTTTTGAATTTAATAATTTTAAATGTAAACATAAAGCAATTTCGAATTAAAAAGCTTATAATTGTACGATGTCAAAAATTGGATTCCTAATACAGCAATCTTGTTTTTTTATATATTTTTCATTCTTAACGTGATATCTTGAAATTTTTCGATTGTTGGTGGAAGGTTTAAACAAATGAATAATTTCAAATTGAAAAATATTTGATTAGAAATTTTCAAGAATGTATAATAATTCTAAAGGAAGATTTGAAATTAAAAAAGTAAAAATTGAGTTTAAAATATAACAAGATCAAAGTTAAACTTTCTGTAATTGATACATCAGTAATTAAATAATTTCAGTAATTTTAAATAGTTACAATTTTAGAGTTCTGAATTTTTATGCTGAACGTCACGTATTTTATTTTTCCCTTCCATAGGTTTCGATTTTGCAATTTAAATTTAATTGGCTGAATTTTGGAAAATATAATAAGCAATTAAGTTATTTATTAATTTTCTATCGATTTGAATTTACCCTAAATATTAAAAATTTTAAGCGTTTGAGTAGAAAAATGTGCTAATGTCACAATTTCTGATAATTAAAATTTTTTCAGAGTAGAAATTATTTCATTTTTAGTATTTCACATTTCAAATTAATATTCACTTCAACTGTTGTTTTTAAATAATTGAATTTATTTTTTGATTTTAGAACAATTTTTTTCATCAGCTCTAATGTTAAATTATAATTTTTGTATGTGATAACAATTTGAAATTCTAGAATTCCAGAAGCTTTGACTTTGAAAAATTCAATTTAGTTATAAATTTCAAATTGTCAACTTTTAATTGCTCTGAATTAAAAATGATCCAAATTCAAAAGTTTTTAATTTTTTAATTTTGAACGCTTTCAATTATGAATAATATAATTTCAATTCCCCTGAATTTTAAATGATCCATTTTCCAAAATTCAAATATTAAAATATTCAATTTTTAACATTTTGACATTTTATTTTTTCGAAATTTGAATCCGAAATAATTCAATTTCGTGATTCTTCAATGTAAGAAAATGTTCAAGTGGTCAGGGATTTCGACACTCTGAGCGCCATAAAATTGTGACTATTATTTCGATCCGGGCGCTCATCGAAAAAGCAGATATAAATTTCTGTCTCCCAGAGTAGAAAGAAAACCCTGAACTTCGCTTATATTCAAGCAGTCAGGGTCTTTACACTCTGAGCGCCAAAAAATTATAACCGTTCCTTTGATCCGGGCGCTCAGCAAACAAGTGGTTGTAAGTTTCTGGCGTCTGGAGTAAAAAGGGTAAACAACTCCCTGAACCTTGCTCATATTCAAACGGTTATGGGTCTCTCTACTCTGAGCGCCAAAAAATTAGAACCGATTCTTTGATCCGGGTCTTCAATTCCATTTATCCAAAGACAAATTCTCAAACAGTTTACGATAATTTTATCGAATGCACGTTAAAAAATTAAAAAAGTCAATTATATTTGAGCGGTCAGGGGTCTTTGTCCTCTGAGCGCCAGAAAATTATTACCGATTCTTTGATACGGGTCTCCAATACTACTTATCCAAATAGACAAATTCTGAAACAACTTACGATAATTTTATCGGATGCAAGTTAAAAAATTAAAAAAGTCAATTATATTTGAGCGGTCAGGGGTCTTTGTCCTCTGAGCGCCAGAAAATTATAATTGTTTCTTTGATGCGGGCACTCAGCAAAAAAGCAGCTATACGTTTCTGGCGTCTATAGTAGAAAAGGGACACTAAACCTTGCTCATATTCAAGCGGTTAGGGGTCTCTATACTCTGAGCGCCAAAGAATTAGAACCGCTTCTTTGATGAAGGCGCTCAGTAAAAAAGCGGTTGTAAGTTTCTGGCGTCCAAAGTAGAAAAGGCATCCTGAACCTTGCTCGTATTTAAGCGGTTAGGGATCTTTCTACTCTGAGCGTCAAATCATTAGAACCGTTTTTTATCAAGGCGCTCAGTAAAGAAGCAGTTATAAGTTTCTGGCGCCTAGAGTAGAAAGAGGACCCTGAACGTCACTTATATTCAAGCGATCAGGGGTCTCTACACTCTGAGCGCCAAAAAATTATGACTGTTTCTTCGATCCGGGTGCTCATCAAAGAAGCGGATATTAATTCCTGGCGTCTAGAGTGAAAAGGGGACCCTGAACCTTGCTCATATTCAAGTGGTTAAGAGTCTCGCTGCTCTGAGCGCCAAAAAATTAGAAGTGTTTCTTTGATCAAGGCGCTCAGTAAAGAAGCGGTTGCATGTTTCTGGCGCTCAGAGGAGAAAGAGGATCCTCAACGTCACTTATATTCAAGCGGTCTGAGGTCTCTCTACTCTGAGCGCCAGAATGTTATAACAGACTAGTTCTCATACAAATTGTGATAATTTCATCTGATATAAATTAGTATTTTCTAACATGTGGACGAATCCTTGGCTTTGTTACTGTAATAATGCAATTTAAATTTGTCAAACAGGCTTTTGCCTTTTTAAGGCATGACTCTTGACTAATAAGAAATGTTTCCCCTAATCAGGAGTGATCATCCAGTTGATTAGGCTACTTTTCCCATTAGGCCATGTAAATAGAGGCACTCGTGAGTTTGAGTTGACTTTTCTGAACTTCGCCTAAATTCAAGTAGTCAGGGGTCTCTACACTCTGAGCGCCAAAAAGTTATGACTGTTTCTTGGATCCGGCCGCTCATCAAAGAAGCGCATATGAATGTATGACGCCTAGAGTATAAAGAGAATCCTGATCATCGCTCATATTCAAGCGGTCAGGGTCTCTGCACTCTGAGCGCCAAAAAATTATAACCGTTTCTTTGATCCGGGCGCTCAGCGAAAAAGCGGTTATAAGTTTCTGGAGTCTAGAGTAGAAAGAGGACACTGAACCTTACTCATATTCAAGGGGTTAGGGGTCTCTATACTCTGAGCGCCAAAAAATTAGAATTGTTTCTTTGATGAAGGCGCTCAGTAAAAAAGCGGTCGTAAGTTTCTAGCGCCCAGAGTAGAAAGAGGACCCTGAACGTCACTTATATTTTAACGGTCAGGGGTCTCTATACTCTGAGCGCCAAAAAATTAGAACCGTTCCTTTGATGAAGGCGCTCAGTAAAAAAGTGGTTGTAAGTTTCTGGCGTCCAGAGTAGAAAGAGGACCCTAATCGTCAATTATATTCAAGCGGTCAGGGTCTCTACACTCTGGGCGCCAAAAAATTATAACCGTTTCTTTGATCCGGGCACTCAGCAAACAAGCGGTTATTACTTCCTGGCATCTAGATTAAAAAGGGGACCCTGAACCTTTCTCATATACCCTGAACGCCAAAAAATTAGAACCATTTTTTGGGTCAAGGCGTTCAGTGAAGAAGCGGTTGTAAGTTTCTGGCGCCTAGAGTAGAAAGAGGATCCTGAACGTCACTTACTGCCGTGTATTTACACTTCAATGGAGGTACTTGTGGATTTAACATGACTTTTCCTTCTCTAATTATTTACCTGTTATCTCTTTGAATACTGCCGATGCAAACCTCGCAAACTCGTCTCGCCTGGTGTATTTAATCGGTGAATAACGAGAGGGTATACGAATAACGCGAGGTTATCGCCGGCTAAATAACGAATGTGTATAAATTTACATTTGTGGTGTAAACGAGTGGGATGCCTCTCCGCTGGAGTTGCATGGTCCAGAGGGGAGAGACAAGGGGGTAGGCCAAGTATTAACGAGCTTAAACGAACGGAAACTAAGTGTCTCGGCGGAGTAAAATTAATTAATCACAATCGTCGTCGTTTGCCCCGGCTTACGCCCGATCATAGTGTATGTGCTGAAAATTTTACTTATCAGTCGGAATTATCCCCCAACACTGACATGTTTAAAAACCCCTCATATTTCTACTCCTCTCATTTTTCATTTCTTTTTTTTTCAGTATACCATTAAGCAATTTTAATAACAGATGCATCCTGTCTTGAACTCAGAAAAGCTATATGGAAAAGAAAGTAAAATTGCAGCAGAGGTATCCCCTTCAATTATTTTTTTTAACTCAAATATTTTATGTATTTTTCCACACTGAATATGAATCTGTCCGAAAAAAGTATCACCCCTCCCTCTCGTGACACTTTGTGATATTTCGATGACCCCCCCCCCCTTGAAATGGCATGCGACACTGAAGCTGACCCCCGTCATATTTTTAAATACGAAATATATATTCAATTTGATATAATCGTTAATATAATAATAAAGAATGAGTTATAACTATTTTTCACTAGTATGAGAATACTTTTAGTTGAATTCTTACCAAATGTTTTTTTATTTAAGGACATTGATGAAATTTAAATATTAATTTAGACAATACATCAACTCAAGAGATTAGAGGCCGTCCATTAACTATAACGTTGCCAATTTGAGGTTTACTGAGATGGTCAATTTTATGAAAGTTTGCGAATTTTTCACCTTTTTTTGATAATTTTTTTCCTTCTGTTCTTAAGAAACTTCCCCTTTTGCTCGTTTTCTCTCTCAAATGTAAACTAAATTAATAGAACCCAATACGAAAATTCAACTTTTTTTTAGTTGAAAGTTATTTTTTTTGCTTGGAAAGTCCACTATTATATTTTAAGTTCAAAATGAATTTCATATGGGTAGACATTCTATTTGATTGAAAATTTAATTATTTTGTTGAAAGCGCAACAATTTCTTTGAAAAGTCATTTTTTTTGCAATAATTCAACTACTTTCTCAAAAGTTGATCCACTTTGTTGAAAATTAACTTGTTTGGTTGAAGATTCATCTCTTCGGTTGAAAATGTAACTGTTTTGTTAAAAATGTGTTTGCCTTTTCGGTAAAAACTAATTTTTTAACCCAAAATTTTAATTAGCCAGTTTTTGAAGAAAAGATCTTTTTTTGTTCAAAATTTAACTATTGTGTAGAAGACACATATTTTTTTCTTGAAAATTCACCACTTGGTCGAAAATTCATATTTTTCATAATTCATTTTTTGTTGTAGCAAATTAATCTCCTTGGTTAAAAAATCAAATTTTTTGTTGAAAATTTAACTATTTGGTTGAATGTTCAATTTTTTCTGGAAAATTAATTTTTTTCATTATATTTTTATGGAAGATTCATTATTTTAGTTATAAATTCACGTCTTTAGTAGTAAATTTAACGATTTTGCTACAATTTCGTTTTTTTTTCATCGAACATAAATTTTCTCCACTAAATATGCAACTGTTTCATTTTTGGTTAAAAATTAATTTTTTCAACTAAAAATTTAACTTTTCCATTTTTTGTTGCAAATGTATACCTTTTAGTTTGAAATTCAACTATTTGGTTGGAAATTCATCTATTCTAATTGAAAATTCAACTCCTAGATTGAATGTTGAACTATTTTCTTAACAAATCTTTTTTTTTGTTGTCGTTCAAAATTTATTTCTTAAACTAAAAATTGAACTTTTCCCTTTTTAGTTGAAAATTCATTCTTTTTAGTTTGAAATTAATCTATGTATTTGGTTTAAAATTCATCTTTTTAGTTACAAATTCAAGCTCTATGTTGAAAACTCAACTATTTGGTCGTAAATTAACTTTGTTTTTTAAATTCAGCTTTTTTGTTGAAAAATCGTCTTTTAGGATTAAAACTTCAATAATGTGGTGGAAAATTAAGCTGCTTGGTTAAAAGTTAACTTTTTTTTTTTAATTTATATTGTTGCTTAAAACTACAAAAATTTAGTAGAAAATTCAACTGTTTCGTTGAAAATTAACTTTCTTCTAAATTCATATATTTGCTTGAAAATTAAACTACTGTAATAAGAAATTGAACTATTTGATGAAAAATTAAACTACATAATAATTTGAAAAGTTTAATTACTTTTTCGGAAATTGTTTTTTTTTTCTGCTAAAAATTAGTAGCTTTATCTGAAAATGTAGCCAATACATTTTTGGTTGAACATTTTTCCTTCTTAAGTTGAAAATACATAATTGTAGTTGAGAATTTAAATATTTTATCAAAAATGCGTTTTTTCGAATACAAATTAGTTTTTTACACTGAAACTCCAAAGATTCCATTTCTGGTTTTAGGATTCAACAATTTCGTTGAAATCCACATCTTAACGGAATATTAATTTTCTTGTTAAAAATTCGTCTTCTTGGGTAGAGAATTAATCTTATTTGTTGAAAATGAATTTTTTGGTTGAGAATTGAACTAATTTTCTCATTTAATTCAACTGCTGATGATACATTTTTTTTAATTAGATTTTTTTACTGCAAATTTTGGCATTAATTTTTGGTTTAAAAAATATATTTTTTAGTTGGAAATATCAAGTATTTGGTTTGAAATTAAATATATTTTGTTAAAAACTCGTATGTTTTGTAGCAAATTAATCTTCTTAGTTTGAAATTCATCTTAGTGGGTTGAAAATTAGACTATTTGGTAAAAATTCAACGATTTTGTTGAAGGTAAATTATTTTTTCGAAAATTCAACTATTTTGTTGAAGTCGTATTTCTTGGTAAAAAATTCAACTACTTTTTTGAAAATTTATGCTTTCGGATTGAAGATTCATCTGTTATGGTGGAAAAGTCATCTATCTTATTAAAAAATTCCAGTGTCACTCCCCCTCCCTCAAATCGTTGTAAAGCGCGCGAGCAATAAAGGTTTTAACAAATTATTAACTGCAAAGTTTAGAATATTTTAATGAAATTCATTTTTTACATTTTAGGGGTGTCTAGAAAATAAAGTTTTAATATAGCCCTGTAATTTTCTGACACTTGTGTATTGTTTACTATAGCATTTTGGTTCGATTTGACTAAATTGTTTTCAAGAAATATTTTTCAACATTAAATAAAACAACATTTTCTTAACAGGAATTTTCTTCATTTCTAACAATTTCTAAATTTAATTTTTCGTTATTTTGCTTTTGACCAAGAATTTATTGATAAATAATTTTTAATGTAACTAAAATTTGTTGATATACTCAAGCTCATTTTATAGCCAAAATTCAACATTTTGTCGCCACCTTTATCATTTTATAAAACTTTATATCAGACAACTGTCTCGGAAATAATATAAAAAAATTAAATTGATAACAAATTTGAAACTTTAGCTGAATTTTATTACAGGATACATTCCTGATCCACAAAGAAAAAAATTTCATTTTGAACAATTAAATGTTCTTTATTTCATTTTCAATTATTTTTAGTGTCAGAATCAGTTTAGGAGTAAAGGCAGCTTAAAAGCTGATAAATAACAACACCCCTATCCAGTACGATGGCCCCCATCCGAGTACAACCGAGCCCAGCGCTGCTTAACTTCGATGATCGAATCAGAGACCTCAAAAAATTACATGTATCGAAGCGAACAGTTCAAAATCATTTAATCTTGCACCCATTTTTCGTAGAATCTAATATATTTTCCACCAATTAAAATGGAAATATTTTTATTTTATTTTGTTAAAAATACCTATTATGAACAAAATCAAACTTAAGAGAATCAGCATTAAGAATGAATAGGTTCAAAAAATGATTCAGAATTATTAATTCAGGGAAATTAGGGAATGTGCATGGGGAGCAGGGTTGGGTTCAGTATTGTGGAGGAGGAGGGGGTAGGGGAATATGAGGGGGTAGTGAGGGGAAGTAGGATATGGAGGAGCATTAGAGGATGAAAATGGGAATTAGGTTTGGGTAGAAGGGCGAAGAGAAGAGAGGTGTAGGGGATGAGAGCGGAATTAAGGGATGTGAATGGGAAGTAGGGTTGGGTTGGAATAGTTGAGAAGGAGGGGGTAGGGAGATATTAGGGGGTGGTGAGGGGAAGTAGGATATGAAGGGGCATCAACTGATGTAGATGGGAAGTAGGGTTGGGGTGGAGAGAAGAGGGGTGTAGGGGTTGGGAGGAGGATTAAGGGTTGTGCACGGGAAGTAGGGTTAGGTTAGAATAGTTGAGAAGGAGGGGGTAGGGGAATATGAGGGAGTAGAGAGAGGAAGTAGGATATGGAAGTAGGGTTTGGGTTAGAAGATTGGAGAGAAGAGGGGTGTAGGGGATAAAAGGAGAATTAGGGGATGTGGATGGGAAGTAGGGTTAGGATAGAATGGTCGATGAGGAGGGGGTAGGAGTATATGAGGGGTAAGTGAGGGGAAGTAGGATATGGAGGAGCATTGCAGGATGTAGATGGGAAATAGGATTGGGGTAGAAGGGTGGAGAGAAGAGGGATGTAGGGGTTGGGAGGAGAATAAGGGATGAGAATGAGAAGTAGGATTGGGTTAGAATAGTTGAGGAGGAGTTAGGGGAATATGAGGGGGTGGTGAGGGGGAGTAGGATATGGAGGAGCATGAGAGGATGCAGATGGGAATTAGGGTTAGGGTAGAAGAGTGGAGAGCAGAGGGGTATAGGGTATGGGAGGGGGATTTAGGGATGTGCATAAGAAGTAGGCTTGGGTTAGAGTGACTGAGGAGGAGGGGGTAGGGCTATATAAGGGGGAAGTGAGGGCAAGTAGGATATGAAGAAGCATGACAGAATGTTGATGGGAAATAGGATTAGGGTAGAAGAGCGGAGAGAAGAGGGGTGTAGAGGATGGAAGGGGAATTAAGGGATGAGAATGAGAAGTGGGGTTGGGTTAGAATGGTTGAGGAGGAGAAGGTAGGGTCATATGAGGGGAAGTGAGGGGAAGTAGGATATGGAGGGGCATTAGAGGATGTATATGGAAAGTAGGGTTGGGTTGGAGAGAAGAGGGGTGTAGGGGATGGGAGGGGAATTAAGGGATGTACATGGGAAGTAGGGTTGGGTTAGAATAGTTGAGAATGAGGGGGTGAGAGTATATGAGGGGAAATTGAGGGAAAGTATGATATGGAGGGGCATTAAAGGATGCAGATGGGAAGTAGGGTAAATTTAGTTCAAGATTTAACTGTTTTCTTGAAATTTTTTTGGTTATAAATTAATTTTTTCAATTTAACCATTCCATTTTTAGTTGAAAATTCACCGTTTTTAGTTGAAAATTTAAGTATTTGATTAAAAATTCACCCATTTTGTTTACAATTCATCCCTTTTGCTTGAACTTTCAACTATTTGATTGTAAATGCAGCTTTTCAGTTGATCATTCATTTTATTCGATACAACCACTTCGTTGAAAATTAGGTTATAAATACAACGATTTTGATAAAAATTAGTTTTTTTTTCAAAATTTCAACTGTTTTATTGAAAATTCGTCTTTTTGGATAGAAAATTCGTCCTCTGGCTTGAAAACTATTTTTTTTATGGCTGAAAACACATCTTTCTTAGTTGAAAATGCAACTTTCTTAAAAAAAGTTGTCCTTTTGGCTTAAATGTTCAAATTGTTTGTTCAAAAATGCAACTGTTTGTGGTTAAAGGTATTTTTTTTTAATGCAACTGTTTCGTTGAAAATTTGTCTTTTTTGATAAAAAATTTGTTGGTTGAAGTCATATTTCTTATTTGAAAATTGAACTGTCTTCTAAAAAACTTCGTCCTTTTGGCTTGAAGATTCAATTTTTTTTTAATGCAACTGTTTGTGTTCAAATTTGAATCCTTTTCATTCGAAAATTGGACAATATGGTTGAAAATTTATCTTTGTAGATTGAAAATTCAACTACTTGGTTAAAAATTAAGCTCTTTTGTTAAAAATTTCTCTTTCGCTTGAAAGTCAAACTACTTAGTTGTAATAGCAAGTGTACGATGAAAAAAATTTTTTTTCGCTTATTGAAAATTAAACTATTTAGTTAACAAATTATCTTTCTTAGCTGAAAATTCATCCCTTCTGGTTTAAAATTTAATTTTCCTTTTTAACATTCGACCAAAAAAAAAAATTTAGATTAAAGTACTGGAAGGTGGTGTTTGCCCTATGGCAGATCCGGCTCGAAGGACCAACAGAATTTCACCTTCAATCTGCTTAATGTTTGATTGAAAATCTAAATTCAAGAATCTGTTTTTCATTTTATTTTTATCCATTTTTTTTGTCCTCTTGACGCCTTAATTTTTTGAAAGTAAACGCTGACAAAAAAAAACTGAGTTCTCAGACTCGAATACTCTTTATATATTCCTGCGATTAAACTTTTAATCCTTGAATTTAATTTCTGAACAAGCTTGTCATCTGCACGACTCACAATAAGGTTCAAAGAAGCCAATCCTTATAGCTTATTCTCGCACTAAATTACAGTTCTTCTCTGCCGTTATTGAAAGTAACATTTGTAGCATTAACATTTATAAATTGCATATTTACAAAACCCACATCATTTACAAATGCATGTATTTGAAGATAAAATTGTATTACTTAAGCTAAAGTAAGAACAGAAATGGGATGAAGCAATTTTCTTCCCTGATAGGCAACTAAATCCGAAATTTAGCGACTCTTTCGGAATCGATTGGCCCATAAATTTCCAAGTCGCATTTTGCACCCAGCAGGAAATTCGCGATCTTATGATCGAAAGTCATCAAAGTGTTGTCGTTTGAAAGGAATTTCAGTCTGGAAGGTTATTGAGGCAATCGAACATTTTTCTCAAGTTCTCGCGATTGGACAGATCGAATTATTAGCGACGGGGTGTCTGTGTTCCGAGTGTCTTTATGGTACAAACAGGTTTCCCGAAGCACGTATTAATGGAATAGGAAGGTTCTCGGTTCGTGAAAGGCACTTTGCTTGCGCAGGTAATTTAAAGTTTATAGTGCATCCAATACAAGAAGGGAAAAATACATGTTCCAATCGAGGAAGTAATTTTGTAAAAAAAAAAATCGGTTCTCTGTCGTAAGTCTGTCTTTGACTCTAAGCTCGCACATTACAGAAACTAATAAATATGGTTGATTCAATTGCTATTTGATTTTTTGGGTGATATGACTTAGTGCTTTTACATAAAGGGTATTCAGATAGGTGGTTAATGGTTTGAGAGTTAGATATAGGTACCTTTGACTTATAATACAAGTTGGTATATTACAGTCCTAACTTAACCCTTTGGTGCATATGAATCCGAAGTCCGATGTGCAAAATTCAAGATGGCGGATCCAATATGTCTGACGAGTTTAAAAAAATTGATTGATTTTCATAAAACTTGGCATCTGGGGGTTTTTGGGGTCTCTGATCACGAATCTGAAGTTATTTTTTTTAAATTCAAAATGGCGGATCCAATATAGCGGACCATTTGAGAAAAATAATGGATTTTCATGAAACTTGACATCTAGGGGGGTTTGGGGTCTCTGATAACGAATCTAAAGTGAAATTGAAGAATTCAAAATGGCGGATCCAATATGGGGGACGAGTTTACAAAAAATTAATGGATTTTTATAAAGCTTGGCATCTGGGGGCTTTTGAGGTCTCTGATCACAAATCTGAAGTTATTTTTGAAAAATTCAAAATGGCGGATCCAATTTGACCCACGAGTTTAAAAAAAATTAATAGATCTTCATAAAACTTGGCACCTGGGGATTTTTGGGGTCTCTGATCACGAATCTAGTTATTTTTGAAAAATTCAAAATGGCGGATCCAATATGGCGGACGAGTTTTCAAAAAATTAATAGATTTTTATAAAGCTTGGCATCTGGGGGTTTTTGAGGTCTCTGATCACAAATCTGAAGTTATTTTTGAAACATTCAAAATGGCGGATCCAATATGATGCACGAGTTTAAAAAAAATTAATGGGTCTTCATAAAACTTGGCACCTGGGGATTTTTGGGGTCTCTGATCACGAATCTAGTTATTTTTAAAAAATTCAAAATGTCGACCTGTTGAAAAAAATGGATTTTCATGAAGCTTGACATCTAGGGGTTTTTTGGGTCTCTGATCACGAATCTCTAGTCAAAATTAAAAAATTCAAAATAGCAGATCCAATATGGCGGACGAGTTTTCAAAAAATTAATGAATCTTCATAAAACTTGGCAGGTGAGGGTTCTTGGGGCCTTTAATAACGAATCGGAAGTCAAATTTCAAAAATTCAAAATGACGGATCCAATATCGCGGAAGAGTTTAAAGAAATTGATAGATCTTCATAAAACGTGGCACCTGGGAATTTTTGGGGTCTCTGATCACGAATCTGAGTTATTTAAAAAAAATTAAAAATAGCGGACCATTTTTAAAAAATAATGGATTTTCATGAAACTTGACATCTAGGGGATTATGAGGTCTCTGATAACGAATCTGAAGTTAAAATAAAAAAATCGAAAATGACGGATCCAATATGGTGGACAAGTTTTCAAAACCTTCATGGATTTTCATGAAAATAGGCATATGAGGGGTTTTTGGGCCTTTGGTAACGAATCTAAAGTCAAATTTGAAAAATTCATAATACCGGATCCAATATGGCAGAAAAATTTTTAAAAAATTTGATTTTCATAAAACTTGGCACCTGGGTATTTTTGGGGTCTCTGATCACGAACCTGAAGTTATTTAATGAAATTCTAA
The DNA here is from genome assembly GCA_011634705.1 of Andricus grossulariae. Lineage (NCBI taxonomy): Eukaryota > Metazoa > Arthropoda > Insecta > Hymenoptera > Cynipidae > Andricus > Andricus grossulariae. The sequence goes on from JAABKJ010003031.1 coordinate 18,361, forward strand.
ATGGCGGACCATTCAAAAAAGTGGATTTTCAATAAACTTGACATTTGGGGGGCTTTGGGGTATCTGATAACGAATCTGACGTTCAAATTAAAATATAAAAATGGCGAATCCAAGATGGCTCACGAGTTTAAGAAAAATTAATTAATCTTCATAAAACTTGTTATCTGGGGATTTTTGGGGTCTCTGATCACGAATCTGAAGTCAAATTGAAAAAATTTTGAATGTCGGATACAATATGACGGACGAGTTTAAAAAAAATTAATGGATCTTCATAAAACTTGGCAACTAGCGGTTTTTGGGATCTCTGATCACGAATCTGAAGTAATTTAAAAAAAATTTAAAATGGCGAAACTTGTTCGAAAAATAATGGATTTTCAGAACACTTGACATTTGTGACTCTTTGGGGCCTCTGATAACGAATCTGAAGTCAAAATTAAAAATTAAAAATAGCAGATCCATTATGGCGGACGAGTTTTCAAAAACTTCATGAATTTTCATGCAACTTGACATATGGGGGTTTTTGAGGCCTTTGATAACGAATCTGGAGTCAAATAAAAAAAAATGAAAATGGCGGATCCAATATGATGTACGGGTTTTCAACAAATTAATGAAATTGCATGAAACTTGGCATCTGTTGATTTTTGGGGTCTCTGATCACAAATCTGAAATCATTTTTCAAAAATTCAAAATGGCGGACACTTTTAGAAATATTAATGGATTTTCATGAAACTTGACATCTGAGAGTTTTTGGGCCCTTTGATAACGAATCTGAAGTCAGATTGGAAAAATTCAAAATAACGAATCTAATATGGCGGACGAGCTGAAGAAAAAATTTATGGATCTTCATAAAATTTGGCATCTGAGGATTTTTGGGGTCTCTGATTACGAATCTGGAGTCAAATTTGAAAAACTCAAAACAACAGATACAGTATGACGGACGAGTTTGAAAAAATTAATGGATCTTCATAAAACTTAGCATCTGGGGGGTTTCGGTGTCTCTGATCACGAATCTGAAGTAATTTAAAAAAATTCAAAATGGCGAAACTTTTTCAAAAAATAATGGATTTTCATGAAACTTGACATCTGGGACTCTTTGGGGCCTCTGATGGCGAATCTGAAGTCAAAATTTAAAAATTCAAAATAGCGGATCCAATATAGCGGACGAGTTTTCAAAAAATTCATCAATTTTCATAAAACTTGACGTATGGGGATTTTTGAGGCCTTTGATAACGAATCTGAAGTCAGGTCAAAACAATTTTAAATGGCGGATCCAATATGGTGGACGAGTTTAAGAAAAATTAATGGATCTTCATAAAACTTGGCATCTGGGGATTTTTGGGGCCTCTGATCACGAATCTGAAGTTATTTTATGAAAATACGAAATGGCGTCTTTTTGGCGCAAAGATTCAACTATATACATAAAAATGCAACTGCTTGTGGTTGAAGTTAATACCTTTTTGATCAACTATTGAATTTTTTGTTAAAAATATGTTTTTCGCACTCCAAGTTTAGTTTCAGATTGAACTGTTTTTTTTAAACTTCGTTTTCTTTTTTCGGTTAAAAATTAATTTCTCTAATTTACCCATTCAATTTTTAGTTAAAAAATGATCTTTCAACTATTTGATTGTAAGTGCAGCTGTTTGGTTGACCACTATTTTTTTTTTTTTTTCAATACAGTCATTTCGTTGAAAATTCGTCATTGTATTATGTTGAAAATACAACGATTTTGGTTAAAAATTCATTTTTTCCGAAAATTCAACTGTTTCGTTGAAAATTCGTCTTTTTGGATGGAAAACTCGTCCTCTGGATTAAAAACTAATTTTTTCTGGTAGAATAGTTTTTGGTTGAAAACAAATGTTTCTTAGTTGAAAATTCCACTTTCTTTTCAAAAATTTGTCTTTTTGACGAGTTTTTGATTTTTGATTCGCTTCTGATAACGAATCTGAAGTCAGATTTAAAAAATTTCAAATGACGGATACAATATGGCGAACGAGTTTTCAATAAATTAATGGATTTTCATGAAACTTGGCACCTGAGGGTTTTTGGGGTCTCTGATAACGAATCATAATTCGGCAGACTTTTTTACGGCAAAAGAACCCGAAAAGTCAAATCTCAATTTTTCTTTAAAATTTTAAAAGTCTTTAAAAAATTTTAGGCCGAAAGTACTGAAAAAGACCCATTTTCTTTTTTCCTAATTTTTATCAGTGCTGCTGAAATTTATGTTCCAAAAATTACATCTGAATTACGACTGAGGTACTAAAATACACTTTAACCCCGATTTAGTAACATGGTCGAAACGTAAGCAGTCAGGGTCGCCGGAACCATTTCCAATCGGAATGCATAATATTGCGCAATATACTCAAATAAGCACTCGCGCACTGCGGTCCTTCAGAGGTGACAGTCGAAAAACTACTCTCGCCCTGCGCGCTGAGAAACTGCGTGGACCAGCACTTGTAGGAATGACTAAATCATGGGTTACTAAATCGAGGTCACAGTGTAGTTCATAATATGTCCGGTCTTACCAGAACTTTTTTTGGACATACGTAACGAAAAATTCCCGCTTATTTTTTGATTCAAAAAAGATATTTTTAGGAAAAAAATACTGAAATATTTTCACTCCTTTCTTTTGTAATTTTTAATAGTCTTAAATCATTTTTGGGACAAAAGTACTGGAAAAGTTCAATTTTCTTTTTTTTTTAATTTTATATGTGCTGATGGGATTCATGCCCAAAAAATTTCTGCCGTATTAGGAGACAAAAATTTCCAAATATTTCCCCTTTCACCAGGAGATTTTTAGGACAAAATACGAAAGGAAATAGTTCAATTTTCAAATGAAAATTGAACAAAATAGTCTGCTTTTACACAAAAATAATTTAATTTTTAACCAAAAATAGAAATTTTCGAGCAAAAAGATGATTTTTGTACCAAAAAAGGACAAATTTTAACAAGATACATACATTTAAAATTAAATAGTTAAATCTTCAACTCAAATAGGTAAATTTACAATGAAAAATATAATGGTTTAACTTTCAGGTAAAAAAATTAATTTCTAACAACAAAAAAACAATTTTTTTACCAAAATGATTCAATTTTCAACCACAAAATACATTTTCAAGAAATTAGAATCATTTTTTACCGAAAAAGACGAATTTTCAACAAAATACATTAATTTTCAACGAAATGGTTGTATTTTCAATAAAACAGTTGAATGTTCAACCAAACCATTCTAAAATAAAATCAATAATCTTTAACCAGAAAAATGAATTTTTAACAGACTGATAAAACTTTTAAATGAGTAGTTGAATTTTCAATTAAAAAGAAATTGAGCCTAAAATGGAATTGTTTAACATTTAGTTGACAAACTTAATTTTCACTAAAAAAACGAATTTTCAACTATATAGTTGAATATTCAACTGACCAAAGGATTTTTCAACCCAAAAGGATGAGTTTTTATCTAAGGACTTGAGTTTTCAACTACAAAAATGGCTTTTAACCAAACTGTGGAATTTTTTACAAAGTTGAATTATTTTTCACCAAATAGCTGAATTTTCAACCTAAATATGAATTTTCAAGCAAGAATTATTTTGTGCCAAAAAAGACGAATTTTTAACAAAATGCATAGATTTACAACAAAATAGTTCAAATTCCAATTAAAAAAGATAAATATTGAACAAAAATTGAAATAGTTCATTCTTCAATTAAAAAAATTAATTTTCAACCTGAAAACAAAACGAATTTACAACAATATAGTTAAATTTTTAGCCAAAGAAATTAATTGTTTACGAAAATAATTCAATTTTCAATCGAAATATGAATTTTTATGCAAAAAGTTTAATTTCGTACCAAAAAATACGACTTTTTAACAGAATATATGATTTTTCAACTAAATTGTTGAATTTTCAGCTGAAAACGATATTTTGTTTGATAAAAAATATAATAGTTTATTTTGCAGGTGAAAAAATTAATTTCCAACTCAAAAAAAATTTGCAACCAAATAGTTAACTTTTCAATCAAAATGTTTCGATTTTTAACCAATATAGAAATTATAAAGCAAGAAGATTAATTCTGTGTCAAAAAAATCGAATTTTCAACTGAATACATTAATTTTCAATGAAACAGTTCAATATTCAACTAAAACAGATAAATTTACAATAAAAAATGGATAGCTCAATTTTCAGTTGAAAAAATAAATTTACAACTAAAAAAAAATAATTTTCAAGAAAATATTTCAATTTTTAACCAAATTATAAATTTTCGAGTAAGGGCATTTGTTTTGTGCAAAAAAGACGAATTATTAACGCAATACAAGAATAAATTCTTAAAATTTTAACTAAAAATGATAAATATTTAACCGGAAATTGAATATTTCAATTTTCAGTTAAAAAAAGAAATTTCAGCCAAAAATAGTTGGATTTTCTTAATTCACATTTAAGCGAAAAACGAGAAAATGGGGAAGTTTTTCGAAAACAGGGAAAATATAAGAAATTATTGAAAAAAGGGAAAATAGGTGCACTCTTTCGCAAAATTCGCAAACTTTCTTTAAATCGTTGCTTTTCGGATACCCTATAATATTGCCATAACGAATTGTGCATATAAAAAATATCTACAAATTTGTAAGCAATAACTTTTTTATAGCATGCATAGTTTTTGTTTTAATCTTAGAAAATAAAATTTAAAAAATTGAAAGAATTACATTTTTGGATAAAAGACACGAGCTATGAAAAAAAATGAACAGTCAAAAGTTGCTCACACCAAACGGACTTCAAAAACTTGTCATAAATAATTTTTTTAAAGAAGCTTAGTTTTTGTTTTAATCGCTAAAAATAGCATAAAAATGAAAAATTAAATTTTTGGAAAAAACACACAAGAGACGATAAAAAATTAATAGACAGCACATGTTCAACCAAAAATGATCTACTTTGTTAAAAACTTTTGTTACCAAATTTTTTTCGAACCACTTTACGTTTGGATGCGTATTTTTAGTTCAAATCGCAAAAAATTAGATTAAAAATAAACAAATTAAATACATGAAAAAACGACAAAAGTTGAAATAAAATGTTTAATAACAAAATTGTTTTTTTTTATAGGATGCGCACTTTGTTTAATCATAAAAACAAGACAATGCAAATAAGTTTGTTTCAATACCAATGATTATGAATTTTAGTAATATAAATTTATTGAAATGATACATTTTCCAGGGTAGTTAAGAATAAAATTTACTGCAAAATAAGAAATAAATAATGAAGTTATCATAATAAATAATATCTTTAGTTTATTTTGCAATATCTGAATTAGCAATCCAAGGCTGAGGTACATTAATAAATATAATATACATTTGATATAATAGTGTTGAAGCTAATGTAGAAAAGTTTGCATTTTGGACAAAATCGAGTGGGAATCACGAGACACGTGATGAGGATATGTTCGTTAAAGCCCAAGGAGTTTTAACAAAAGAGAATTCACAATCACCCAATTACAGTCGTAGACGCTTTAACCTTTAACTTTAAAAGGTCTGTCTAAAAATCGAGTGCGAAGCACGAGACACGTGATGAGACTGTGTTCGTTAAAGCCCAATGAGGTTTAACAAAAGAGAATTCACAATAACCAAATTTCAGTTGTAGATGCTTTAGCCTTTAACTTTCAAAGGTATGTGCACATACAGGGGGGAAGTACAGAGACCGAGGGCGCAGATTTGCACAAATTTTGCGCGAATATGCAAATAAACATATCATCGAGCGCGAAGCGCTTTTTTCTTCTTCTTTTATGAGTGCTTGAGAAAAATCAGTGTCAGGGTAAGTAGAGGGAACAAACATAAGTCCTGTGCTTGTCCTGAAGAATGTGCAATGGCCGACATGGATCCGACTCTTTGTGCCCACCTCCTCCCTGTCCTTCGCGAGGGGACGAGCACCAGGTGCTTGTAATCGGTCACAAATTAACGTCGCCAGGGCAGTTTCTTTTACTCACGGATTTATATCGCACTGCTGAGCCCTATAAGGGCAATACGAACTGCGGTTAACTTGAACTGACGTATTTCAATCATTTCGAAAGCAGCTATTTTGCCGGGGAATCCCACTTCCACCGACTTGCCAGGAACTCACTGAAAATTCTATCATTTTTTATGAACGCTTGCAAAATCAGGGTAGCCGCCGATCAAAGAAATTCTAGAAATCAGGAAATATTTGTTGTCTAGGGAAAGTCGCTGTGCTCCCAATTCGGCTCCGCAACTGCACTGCGCATGCGCTGCACCTGCAGTCTCATTGGCTGTAAATAGCGCGCTTTTTTGAAACTATTACATGTGTAAATCAATTTTTTATGATAAATTATCATTATGGAGATAATAACAATTCATTTTCAGATCATGAATTAGTCTTTTAGAGTGCAAGGTGAAATAATTATTTGATTGTACTCTTTACAAATGAATTTTTGATTTCAAATTCAAAGGAAGGAATACCTTTTTGCATGAATGTAAATTTTAAACTATTTATCATATTTTGTTGCACTTTATGATTATTATATAGTGCGAAAAATTGATTTGCATACTTAATCATTTCAAATAAGCGCACGATAAACATCCAATGAGGTTGCTGGTGCAACGCATGCGCAGTGCAGTTGGGGAACCAAATTGGGATCACTGAAAGTCAAGAAAAAGTTTTGAATTTTCAGAAGAAAATTACGAAATTCATGCAATTTCTGTCATAAGCACTTTCATTAACTGTCTAGATTTATCAAAGCTGCCACAAAGTCGCTTTTTTAACATAAAGACACAATAGTCACTTTTCACGGTTTTTACATTCTCACCAAAGAAGGTATTAGATTTGTGTAAAATTTGCCCCCCCCCCCAGTTTTTGTCAAATATCCACGTTTTGAGACCACCTGAACCCAAAAAAACAAGTTTTCACAAAATGTCTGTCTGTTTGTCTGTCTGTCTGTCTGTTTTTCTGTCTGTCTGTTTGTCTGTCTATGAACATTATAACTTTTGATACAATTAATCTATTAGATTGGCCTTTGGTACACTCTTTTAGCGTCAGAAGCTGAAAGTCAAAATCGTAAGCCTGCTATTTTGGATAAAAATTCAAAAATTTATTGAATTTGGAAATTTTTTAGACCATTTTTTTCAAGATTTGAAAATTCTATGTGCGGCTATTCATAGCACTCAAAAAGTCGAACAATTTATATACAGGACTTTTTTTGATGAAAAGAAAAAATTGTCAGAGTGATAGCATTTCCAGAATTGAAAAAATCGAAGGAAAATAAAAATTTCAAGTCGAACAACGCACGATGAGAAAAAAAGTCAAAGTAAGAAGAGCGTTTATTTTTTGAGCTCTACAAGATTATCAAAACAACTTTTTGAATTATTTTGAAAAATCGAAAATTCAAATTTTGATCGCACAAAAAATAATGAAAAATCAACATTTTCATTTTTCAGTCAAACTATGCAAGATACGGAAGAAGATCAAAAAACAAAAATTGAGCACCCAAAAAGGATCTAAAAATTTCTCATTACGTACTGTTTTATGGGAGGCGTAGTTTTTGTTTTATTCATAAAAAACAACATTAAAAATAAAAACATTAAATTTTTGGACAAAAGACAAAAGCTAAGGAAAAATAAATGGACAAAATTTTTTCACCGAAAGAAGAGCTATAAATTTGTTATGAATTATTTTTTGATAGGATAAGTAGTTTTTATTTTGATCGTGAAAAATAAAATTGAAAATAAAAAATTCAAATTTTTGGACAAACGACGCAAGGTACGCGAAAAATTGAGAGGCCAAAGTTGTTAATCCAAAAAATATCAAGAAATTTGTGTTTAATAATTTGTTGATAGAATGCGTAATTTTTGTTTTAATCGTGAGAAATAACAGTGAAAATTTGTTAAAAAATTGTTGAAAACGACACTAGGTAAGAAAAAAAAATATACAACAAATTTTTTCACACAAAAAGGTTCTACACATTTTTCATTAATTATGTTTTGGTAGAATGCGTTTTTTTTTATCAAATCGTAAAAAATAACATTCTATTCATTAGATTGAAAAAAAATATTTTACCAAAATAGACGAATTTACGAGAAAATACAAGAATTTCTGAATAAAAACTTGAAGAAGAAATATTTTCTACCAAAAAAGAGGAATTCTCAACCAAGATTTATTTCGTACAAATAAAGGTAAATTTTTTATGAAATACATATATTTAAACCAAATAGTTGAATTTTCAATTTAAAAAATTAATCTTTAGGCAAAAATGTAACATTTAAATTTTCATTAAAAAAATTAATTTCTAGCAAAAAAAAATTTCAACAACATAGATGAATTTCCAACCATAGTGATAAATTTTCATCAAAAATTATTAATCTCCAAGAC
>JAABKJ010003032.1:0-26714 GCA_011634705.1 Andricus grossulariae
TATCTACTCCAGTCGAAGATACATCTATTCCAGTAAAAGAGTCATAATTTCATTAAAAAATGTATCACTTTGGCTGAATTTTTGTTTTTGTAGTTCATTTTTTTGTTGAAAATTAATTTTTTTAAACTGAAAATTAAACTGTTTGGTTGAAATTTTGTATTTTTTAGTTGCAAATTCATCTCTTTTCTTGAAAAAAAACGTATTTTTTGGTAGAAAATTATTTTTTTGTTGCTTTAAAATTAACCTTGTTTGAAACTTTATATTTTTCATTGAAAATTTGAGTATTCCAGTTAACTATTCATCATTTTAGTTGAAATTTCATCTTTAGAGATTTAGAGAGTAGCATACCAAACTAAATATTAAATAATTAGTATTGGTACTTTTGTTTTAATGTTTCAAAAATTAGACTTTTTCAGAATCGCACATTCAAAATTAGAATTTCAAATTGAAATTACAGAAATTTTCAGGATGATGAAATTTATTAAGAGGTATCATATCATGTAGTATCAAATGACGTTCAAAGTGATTGGATAGGTTTCATTATTAAACAAAATGAGACTTATGTACAAAAAAATATTCACTGTTATTTTCTCTGGTCAAAAATTAAATAATTCCAAACTTCGTTTAAAATTGAAGTGTTCCAAAATTAGGTTCGTGAAACTAAATCGATAAAAATTTATCATTTTAAACAATATCATATAATATAGACAATATTTTGCAATCGCCTAAATATTAATATTTTTTATAATGTTTCTCCTTTTTCAGATTGAAATTGATCAATTTCAAATTTATTTATTTCAACCAAAACAGATGACTTTTTAACAAAGTAGATAATTGTTTTTTCTGAAATAGTTCAATTTTTCACAAAATAATTAAATTTTCAACAAAACATTTGAATTTTTAACCAAATACTTGAATTTTCTACCTACAAAGATGAATTTTCAACCAAGTCGTTGCATTTTTAAACAAAAAGGATTAAACTTCAACCGAAAACAGTTACATTTTCAACCAAATAATTAAATTTTTATAAACAACCAAACTAATGCCTAACTAATCAGTAACATTTACAACCAAATAGTTAAACTGTAAACCACAAGAGACGAATTTTTAACAGAGTAGTTCAAGTTTTAGCCAAATAGTTGAATTTTCAACCTACAAAGATGAATTCACAATGAAATGTGTAATAGTGGATAATTTATAAAAAAAAGAAAGAATTTTCAAGAAAATAGTTAAATTTTCAAAAAGTGGAATTATCAAGAAAATAGTTACATTTTCAACGAAATTGATTTAACCAAAATGTTGAGTTTCAACAATGATGAATTTTTAACCAAATAGTTGACATTCATAACAAAAGAGACGATTTTTCAACAGAATAGTTGAAATTTTAACAAAATAGTTGAATTTTTAACCGAATACTGGAATCTTCTCCCTGAAAAGTTCAATTCAGAAAAAAATTAATTCTAAAAAAAATATATACAAAATATATCAAAAAATACAATAACACATTTTCAAACAAAAATGGAAAAGTTAAATTTTCATTAAACAAAGTAATGCAGTCAAGAAAGAAAAAAAGTTTATCCAAATTCTTGAGCTTTCAAGACAAAAGACGAATTTTCTGTAAAACATTTAAACTTTCTAGCCGAAAATATGAATTTATAACAAAAGATTCAATTTTTAGGCAGAGCTGCATTTTTATCCAGAAAAATGAAATTTTAAAACTAGAAGATTAGATTTCTATTAAACCACACGAATTTTCAGCTAAAAAGGATGAATTGTAAACATAGAAGTATTATATTTTCATTTAAATAAATTAATGTTAATTTAAAAAAAAATTCAACAAAATAGTTAAATTTTCAAGCAAAGAAATCAATTTTCAATTCAAATGAGAAATCTTCAACTAGAATAGTTAAATTTTCAGTTAAAAACATTAATTTTATTAAACTAGAAAAAAACAGTTTTCAATAAAACAGATGAATTTGCAGAAAAAAAAAATTTTCAACAAATAATGTAGATATATACAACTTTTTTTTGTAGATATATACAATTTGGTAGAACATTGAACTATTTGGTTGAAAATTCAACTCTTTAGTGTAAAGCTTATCTTCTTGGTTAAAAATGCAACTATATGGTTAAAAATTAATCTGTTTTGGTTCAGGATTAGACTCTTTTATTGGAAATTCGTGTTCTCTGGTAGAAAATAAATCATCTTGGTTAAAAATACAACTAGTTTGTTAAAAATTTATTTATTTTTGGAAAATTCATCTTTTTGGTAGAAAATTTATCTTCTGTGTTGAAAATTGATTTTTTTGTTGTTGAAAATGTAACTATTTGGTTGAAAATTCAACGGTTTTGTATAAAGCTCGTCTTTTTAGTTAAAAATCTAACTGTTTGGTTACAAATTAATCTGTTTTCGTTGAGGATTCAACTTTTTTGTTGGAATTCGTCTTTTCTGGTAATAAATAATTCTTCGCGGCCAAAAATTCAACCAGTTTATTAGAAATTCATATATTTTGTTGAGAATTCGTCTTTCTGGTTGAAAATTTAACTATTTCGTTGAAAATTCGAATGTTTTGTGTAAAGCTTATTGTCTGATTAAAAATGCCACTATTTGGTTAAAAATGAATCTGTTTTGGTTCAGGATTCAACTATTTTGTTGGAAATTCGTCTTTTCTGGCAGAAAATTAATCATCTTGGTTGACAATCCAACTAGTTTGTTAAAAATTTATTTATTTGTTTGAGAATTTATCTTTTTGGTAGAAAATTTATCTTCTGTGTTGAAAACTCATTTTTTTGGTTGAAAATTTAACTATTTGGTTGAAAATTCAACGGTTTTGTACAAAGCTCGTCTTTTTAGTTTAAAATGCAACTATTTGGTTAAAAATTAATCTGTTTTAGTTGAGGATTCAACTTTTTTGTTGCGATGCGACTTTTCTGGTAGTAAATAATTCTTCGCGGTCAAAAATTCAACCAATTTGTTAAAAATTTATATATTTTCTTGAGAATTCATTTTTTTGGTTGAAAATTTAACTATTTGGTTGAGAATTCAACTGTTTTGTGCAAAGCTTATCTTCTGGTTAAAAATGCAAATATATGGTTAAAAATTAATCTGTTTTGGTCTAGGATTAAACTATTTTGTTGAAAATTCGTCTTTTCCAGTAGAAAATTAATCATCTTGGTTAAAAATCCAAATATTTTGTTAAAAATTTATTTATTTGTTTGAGAATTTATCTTTTTGGTAGAAAATTTATCTTCTGTGTTGAAAAACTCATTTTTTTGTTGAAAATTTAACTATTTGGTTGGAAATTCCAATTTCTTGTGTAAAGCTTATCTTCTGGTTAAAAATGCAACTATTTGGTTACAAATTAATCTGTTTTGGTTCAGGATTCAACTATTTTGTTGGAAATTCGTCTTTTCTGGTAGAAAATTAATCATCTTGGTTAAAAATCGAACCAGTTTGTTAAAAATTTATTCATTTTTTTAAAATTCATCTGTTTGGTAGAAAATTTATCTTCTGTGTTGAAAATGCATCTTTTTTTGTTGAAAATTTAACTATTTGGTTGAACATTCAACGGTTTTGTATAAAGCTCGTCTTGTTAGTTAAAAATGCAACTGTTTGGTTAAAAATGAATCTGTTTTGGTTCAGTATTTAACTATTTTGTTGGAAATTCGTCTTTTCTGGTAGAAAATTAATCATCTTGGTTGACAATCCAAGTAGTTTGTTAAAAATTGATTGATTTTTTGAAAATTCATCTTTTTGGCAGAAAATTTATCTTCTGTGTTGAAAACTCATCTTTTTGGTTGAAAATTTAAGTATTTAGTTAAAAATTAATCTGTTTTGGCTAAGGATTAATTTTTTTCTCGAAATAGTTGGAAAAAAGTGTCATCGCTCAAAAAAGTGTCAAATAGTGACAATAGTGAGTCCGAGGTCTGAATTTGTTCAACTTTTGAACGCCAACTATTAAATATTACTCTAAATTTTCTGCGATTGAAAATATAATAGAAAGGAAAAAAAGCTGATCCATATTTGAATGGAAATGTACATTTGCAGCTGGCTTAAAATAGTTTCAATTTCACATTTTCCACCTGACTGCATTTAAGTGACCCATATTTTTTCTCTGACTGTAGCGAGTCGATATAGAGTGCATTTGAAACACAGACGCTCAAGTTTTATCTCAAGTTTGTAACCTGCCCGTATAAATACCCTGTTTCAATAAAAGTTTGCAAGAAGCAAACAAACTATGTTATAATTTCTGAGATACAAAATCTTACTTATCGCGAATCGCGTATAGAATAATTTTATGGAAATTTACTTTGGAAATTCTATTTGCAGAACTCTGTAATTTACCCACTTAGTAAGTGCTTCCTAAAGCGGAATGAAAAAGTTCACTTGATAGGTTTTTTTTTAATTGGTGTTTGTTAATTTAAAACTTCTGTTTTCAGGTTGGACGCAAAACTTCATGTTTAAAATTCCGACTTTTCCCTGATTTTCCCAGAAAAAGATGATTTTTTAATAAAATAATTTAATTTTCAAAAAAAGAATTAAATTATCAACAAAATAGTTAAAATTTCAACAAAATGATAATATTTTCAACAAAATAATTCAATCTTACACCAAACAGACGATTGTTCATCCCAGAAGATTAATTTTCCAAAAAAAAAAGAATTTTTAACAAAATACATGAATTTTCAAACAAATAGTCCAATTTTTAACCAAAGAGATGAATTTTAAAGTAAAATGGTGAACTTACAAACCAATAGAATACATTTTTCAAATTTCAATAAATTTTTAAACCAAGAAGATTAGCTTTATACTAAAAAAGATGAATTATCGACTAAAAAAGATCCATTTTCAATCAAAAGTAGCAAAGTTAAATTTTGAGTTAAAACATTAATTTTAATAGTAAAAACGAATTTTCAAGAATCTTATTGAATTTTCGGCAAAAATATGACTTTTTCACAAAATGGTTCAATTTTTAATAAAATAATTACATTTTCAACAAAATAGTTGAATTTTGAAGCAAATACTAAAATTTTCTCCCTGCACAGTTGCATTTTCAAGAAAAATATGAATTCTCAATGAAAAATATAATAGTTGATACTTCAACCAAAAAAAAAAACTTTCCCATTCAGGAATTTAATTTTCAATAAAATAATAAAATTCGCCACAAAATAAATAACTTTTCTACACAAAAAGACGAATTTTCAACCAAGAAGATTAAGCTTCTAACAAAAAATATAAATTTTCAAACAAATAGTTGAACTTTCAACTGAGAAACATAAATTAAAAAAAAAATATATATATAAAAGGTAAATTTTCATTGAAGAAGTTAATTTTCAATAAAAAAAAGCCAAATAGTAAAATATTCTACCAAAGAGATGAATTTTAACTGAAATTATGAATCTGTAACGAATAAAATACATTTTTAACAAAGTAGTTCAACTTTTACCCAAGTAGTTTAATTTTTCATTCAATTAAAGATTATCAATTTTCAACAAAACAGTTGAACTTTTAATCAAAGATATGATTTTTCATTCAAAATGATGGACTGAAAACCAAAAAAATTATTTTTTAACAAAGTAGTTAAACTTTTAAGCAAGAAAGACTAATTTTTAACCCAAAAATACGAATCTTCAACAAAAAAGTTGATTTGTCAACACACAAATATTAATTTTCTACCAAAAAGACAAATCTTTAACAATATAGTTTAATTTTTAATTAAACAGATACATTTTTAACTAAACTGATGAATCATCAACCAAAAAAAGGTTTAAAACAAACAGTTGTATTTTTAACAAAAACAGAGAAATTTTCAACCCAGAGATTAGTTTTCTACCAAAAGTCTAATTTTCAACTGAAAAAAAATCAATTTACAACCACAAATGGGAAAGTTTTATTTCTACTTACAAAAAATGGGGAAAAAAAATTAATTTTCAACAATCTAGCGAAATTTTTAACCAAAGAAATGAAACCTCGACCAAAAATGAAATAATTTTTTCAACAAAGTGGTTTAACTATTTTTTACCTTAAAAAAGTCAAATTTTCACCAAAAATAGAATAGTTACATTTTTAGTTGACGAATTAATTTTTAACCAAAAAAATTAGTTTTCAACAAAGTAGTTAAACTTTCAACTAACAAGATGAATTTTCAACTAAACTGATAAATCTTCAACAAAGAAATTATTTCTTAACAAAGTGGTTTATTCATTAAACAATTAATGGCATTTTTAACCAAAAAGTTTAATTTTACAAAAAAAATTCTATCAAAAGAGATAAATCTTTGAACCAAAAAGACGATTTTTAAACCGAAAAAGATTTTAGTTGAATTTTGAAGACTAAAATATGCATTTTTAACCCAAAAAGAAGAATTTTGAATAAAAAGAATGAATTTTCGACCAAAATGAATAAACAACGGTATAAAACGATTTCAAATTAAAGTTGAAGACTTTATTATACTTAACAGTTATTTAAAGCTTCTCTAATAAAAATTTCCTGCCTTTTGCAATGTTTTTTTTTCAAAATCCATGAATTTTTTCTGACTTTCCAAGGTTTGCCTGACCTATAGCCATCCTTCACCCTTAAACAATTGCACTACGTGGAAATGTAAATAAGAATCAGACGTTTTCAAGCCTGAATGTTGTACTTTTCACAACAAAGCAAAGCAACTTTAAACCGCACAGCAGCTGCTAAACGGAAAACGCGAAAAATATATTCGTTGGAAAGTTCCGGCGCAGTTTTACAGTTGTACCGCATATCTCTGCCGGCTGCCCATTTCTGCATACATGAACGTAAATGATAAACACATGTGCGCTCATTTATGCGTACCAACACAGAATCGCACCCTGCTCGTAATACCGTCGTATTTCTCCTTTATTTTCGTTTATCTAGGGGTTGCGATGTACCCCGAGAATTTATGATACGTGCATTTGCTATCGACATCCGAGTCAAAAGTTCGGCGCGATATCCTCGGATTCATTTCATACACCAAACTCCCTTTCCACCTCTTCCATCCCTAGTAGCTTTCCTTTTCCTACCTGTCATGAAGAATCGACAAAGTTTCCTCAATTGTGAACTGACCCCTTTTATTTTCAACAAAAATATATTTTTTAATCAATTTTTAAGTCGGATTTCAAAATTTCGTTCAATCCTCCCCCTCACATACTTCCCGCCTGCCCCCTACACCAACTACTTCTCCACGCCACACTTCAATCTTCGCTTCACCTCTCTTGCCCAACTTCTGGCTCCTCTACTTCTATCTCTCTCCTCACTTCCACAGATTGCACTATTCTGCCCCTACTTCTCTCGCCAAATCCACACTTCTCTCCTACGCACTCGCACTACCTACTAGCCCTCCCCTCACTTCTCCGCCATCATTTCCACTTACTTCCTCACCTATGATATCCCCCACTTTCACAACCCTCACTTTTTCTCATTTCGCCAACATTTCTTCTCTCCTACTCACTCGCAGTACCTACAAGCCCTCCCTTCACTTCTCCACCATCATTTCCACTTGTTTCCTCACGTATAGTTTCTCCCACTTTCACAACCCGCACTTCTTTTCATTTCGCCCACATTTGTCCTCTCCTATTCACTCGCACTATCTACAAACTCTCACCTCACTTTTTAACCATCATTTCCACTCTCTTCCTCACATTGGATTTCCCCCACTTCCACAACCCTCATTTCTTCTCATTTATTCTACATTTATCCTCTTCTACTCACTCGCACTACCTACTAGAACTCCCTTCACTTCTTCACCATCATTTCCACTTGCTTCCTCACGTATAATATACCCCACTTTCACAACCCTCACTTTTTCTCATTTCTCCCACATTTCTTCTCTCCTACTTACTCGCACTTCCTACAAACCCTCCTTTCACTTCTTTACCATCATTTCCACTTGCTTCCTCACCTATAATTTTCCCCACTTCCACACTTCTCACTTCTTCTTATTTCCCTAATTTCTCCGCCTCTCACTTCCGCCACTTCCATTCCCCTCATTTTACCCCACTTCACTATCCCTCACTCACTAGTCTCCTAATTCCCCACTCCTCATTTACCCTATTTAGTTAGTTAGTTTCACGCGCGTAGAACGGTTGGGGGGGGGGGGGAGAAACTTTCACCTCGGAAAGCACGTGAAAGAAGTGTGTCCAACTTATAAACTTCATATATTCCAGCTTAACGAAACTGCCGGTAAGTCTGCATAATTACCTTTAATGACCTACATTACCGACAGTTTTCATCACCAGAGTAAATGAATTTGATAAGTTGGAAACCCTTCTTTCACGCGCTCCGAGGCGAAAGTTTCTCTCCCACCAACAGTTCTACGCGCGTGAAACTAACCTTCCGCTCGTCGGTGTAAAGCCGATCACTACCTACTAACCCTCCCTTCACTTCTTCACCATCATTTCCACTTGCTTCCTCACCTATAATTTCCCCCTCTTTCACAACCCTTACTTCTTCTCATTTCGCCCACATTTATCCTCTCCTACTCACTCGCACTGCCTACTAGCCCTCCCCTCACTTCTCCAACATCATTTCCACTTTCTTCCTCGCCTATTATTTCCCCTACTTCCACAATCCTCACTTCTCATTTTGCCCACATTCATCCTCTCCTACTCACTCGCACTACCTACTACCCCGTCCCTCATTTTTCCTCCATCATTTCCACTTGCTTCCTCACCTATAATTTCCCCCACTATCCACACTTCTCATTTCTCTCATTTCCCTAATTTCTCCGCCCCTCATTTCTGCCACTTCCATTCCCCTCATTTTATCCCATTTCACTACCCCCCCCCCCACTCACTCTACTTTCCTAAGTCCCCAATCCTCATTTGCCCTATTGAGTTAGTTAGTAAGTTTCACGCGTGTAGAACGGTTGGAGGGAGAGAAACTTTCGCCTCGGAAAGGTCGTGAAAGAAGTGTTGCCAACTTATAAAATTCAGATATTCCAGCTTAACGAAACTGCCGGTAACTCTGCATAATTACCTTTGATGACCTACATTACCGACAGTTTTCATCAGCTGGAGTACATGAATTTTATAAGTTGGCAACCCTTCTTTCACGCCCGAGGCTACGAAACCCTAATAAATAGAGTTTTAAATGAATACTTTTAATTAAATTCTTTAGACATTTTTTTCATTCGAGAATATTGATATAATTTAAAGACTAGCTTAGACGGAAGATTAAATTAACAGATTAGGGCCCAACCATAAGCTCTTTTCTCCTTTTTTAAACAATCCTTATTTTTTTCCATCTTTTTCGTTTTTTCGTTAGAACCCAATAAGAAAATCCAATTGTTTTTGATTTAAGGTTAATTTTTTTGCTTGTAAAGTCTACTATTATATTTTCTAGTTCAGAATTTATCTCGTTTGGTTCAAATTATACTATTTGATTGAAAATTGAATTCTTTTGTTGAAAATGAATCTGTTTTGTTGAAAAGTCATCTTTCTTGGTCAATAATTTAAGTAATTGCTTGAAAGTTGAACTACTTTGTGAAAAATTAATTTTTTTGGTTGAAGATTCATCGCTTCTCTTGAAAATGTAACTATTTTGTTGAAAATTCGTTTTATTTTTGATTGAAAATTTATTTTTTTAATTAAAAATTTTACTATTCCATTTTTGGTTGGAAATTTATCTTTTTCAGTTTAAAATTGACCTATTTGGTTGAAAATTCATCTTTTCAGTTAAAGATTCAAGCACCAAGTTGAAAATTCATGTATTTCGTTGAAATTTCATTTTTTTCTGCAAAAAATTAATCTTCTTGGTTAAAAAATTAGCTTTTAGGATAAAAATTCAACTTCGTTTTTGAATGCTTGACTCTTTTCTTAAAAATTAATTATTTTTAAGATTGATCATTTTTGTTGAAAATTCACCTCTTTTGTTTGAAAATTTAAATATTTTGGTAAAAATTCGTTTTTTTTTTTTAGTTTAGAATTAATTTTCTTGATCAAAAAGGTAATTATTCCATTTGTGGCTGAAAATTGATCTTTTTTAGTTTAAAATTTAATTATTTGGTTGAAAATTCATGTATTTTGTTGATGATTCATCTTTTCTTGTTGAACTCTTTTCTTGAAAATTCATGATTGTGGTTTGAAATTCATAACTTTGGAGGAAAATTTAACTATTTTGGTCAACATTCGTTTTTGTTGTTAGTTGAGAATTCATTCGGATTAAAAATTCATATCTTTTGCTGAAAATTTATCTTTTTTGGTAGAAAATTATTCTTCTTGATGGACAATTCATCCTTTTTGGTTGAAAATGGAACTGCTTGCATGAAAATCAATCCTTTTTTGCGTAAGGATTCAACTATTCCATTAAAAATTCGACTTTTTTGGTTGAAGTCAACTGTTTTTTATTTAAAATTAAATTTTTTTTGAAATATTAATGATTACACGTTTCAATGAGTATTCTTTTTTTTTATTCAACCTCCTGGTCTAAAGATGAATAATTTTGTACAAAAATTCATTTTTTCCGTTTCAAAGATTCATCATTTTAGTTAAAAGTTTAAGTATCTGGTCGTAAATTAACTATTTGTTTGAAAATTAAACGACTTCTTTGAAAAATTGTACTATTCTGTTAGAAATTGGGGTTTTGGTTTGTTTTCGAGAAATTTCGTTTGATCTATTCTTGAGAAAAAATACGGGATATGGTAATAAACTTCAGTAGTATAGGTCGACATATAGTCAGCCACTAGAGTCAGTAGTAAAAGCCAGAGAATAGTCATCCATGAGTCAGTAGTACAGGTCAATCTTTAGTCATCCAAAATTTTAAACCATCTATTTCCGGTTAATAAGTATATGATGTTAAATCCTCAGATTTGAACAAATATTCAGATTTTAATAAAACGCAATAAATAACAATAAAGCAGTATATTACATGGCGAAAGTACGTTTAGAACAAATTTAGTAAACAAGCATTGCAAGCTCATGCAATCTTTTACAATCCCTTGTAATCTTGCGTCACGATAAAATATTAAAGGAAATTTAGTATAGGTCTATAATGATATTTCTATAATGAATTTCTCATCATTTTTTTTTAAATTCTAGAAAAATCATTATAGAAAATCATTATAAGAAATTCTAAAGAAGAAAATCAGTGCAGAAATAAGCAATGTTATAATATTGAAAGAATTGAGGCAACAAAAAATAAATAAAGTACAAACAAACGATTTATTTATATATTTGACGTAGGATTTCAACCAATTTACAGGAATTTCAGAGAATTTTCACGGATTTTAAGAGATTTTGTCCGATTTCAAAAAAATTTCAAAGGAATTTATGAGATTTCGGAAACAGTTTAAGGAATTTTATAGGATTTTGAAGATTTCCAAATATTTCTGAGTATTTTAAGGAATTTTAAAGGAGGTCAAAAGATTAAAAAAATGTCGAGAAATTTCAAAGAATTTTGTAGAATTTCCAAAGATTTCAAGATATTTCTAGTGAACTTTAGACAGTAAATGAAATGAGATGAAATTTCAAGGGATTCAAAGCGATTTCAAAGATTTTAAGGAATTTAAAGGCATTTCAAGGAATTTCATAAGACTTAAGGATTTTATTTAATCTCTAATGACTTTAGGAGAATTCAAAGGGATTATAAATAATTGGAAGGGATATGGAACATTTGAAGGAATTTCAAAGAATTTGGTTAGATTTCCCAATATTTCCAGAGATTTGACTGAATTTGAAAGGTTTGCAAGAGATTTGAAAATATTTGCACGGATCTCAAGGAATTTTGAAACATTTCAAGGGATTCTAGAGAATTTGTAAGATTTCCAACTATTTCTGGAGATTTTAAGGAATTCAAAAAGATTTCGGGAGATTTAAAAACATTTCCACGGATTTAGAGAGACTTTAAAACTTTTCTAGGGATTTTAGGGGATTTTAAAGATTTGCAAATATTTCCGGGCGAATTTTAAAAAATAAACGAAGTTAAATTGTATTTCAAGGGATTCCTAGCGATTTAAAAGATTTCAAGAGATTCTAAGGTATCTCAAGGATTTTCACCATATTTAAGGATTTTATTGAATCTCCAAGTATCTGAGGGGATTTCAAAGATTTCTAAAGATTCAAACAATTTTTTTAGGTAACTTTAATGAATACGTTTTATTTAATTTCTATTTGAGGAAATTCAAATTATTTTCAAAGATATTTCCGGGAATTTTAAGAAATTTGAAAGGATTTCAAGATATTTGAGAAATTTCAATTGATTTAAAAGAATTTTGTAGGATTTCCAAAGACTTCAAGGGATATCTAGTGAACTTTGTACAGTAAATAAAATAAAATTTAATTCAAAGGGAATCCTAGCGATTCCAAATATTCTAAAGGATTTTAAAGCATTTCCAGAAATTTCATAAGATTTGAGGATTTTATTGAAATTCCAAGTATTTAAAGGGATTTCAAAGGCTTCTAAATATTCAAACCACTTTTATAGAAAAATTTAATGAATAAGTTTAATTTAATTTCTATTTGAGGAATTTCAAATTATTTTCCAAATATTTCCGGGAATTTAAAGAAATTCGAAAGCGTTTCAAGATATTTGAAAATTTTCATGGGATTTCAAGGATTTTTGTAGGATTTCCAAGGACTTCAAGGGATTTCTAGTAAACTTTGGACAGTAAATGAAATGAAATTAAATCTGAACGATTCTAAATATTTTAAGGGATTTTAAGGAATTTCAACAAATTTCATAAGATTTGAGGATTTTATTGAATTTCTAAGTATTTAAAGGACTTAAAGTATTTAAAGACTTCTAAAGATTCAAACCACTTTTTTAGAGAAATTTAATAAATAAGTTTAATTTAATTTATATTTGTGGAATTTCAAATTATTTTCCGAATATTTTCGGAAATTTTCAGAAATTCGAAAGGGTTTCAAGATATTAAAAAAATTTCAAAGATTTTTGAAAGATTTCCAAAGATTTTAAAAAACTTCTAGTAAATATTTATTTAATGGATTTAAGGCATTTCAAGAAATTTCATAAGATTTGAGGATTTTATTAAATCTCCAATGATTTTTAAAAGATTTCAAAAAGATTCTAAAGGATTTCAAAGGATATAAAAAATTTCAAGGGATTTCAAAGAATTTTGTAGGATTTCTAGTGAACTTTGAACAGTAAGTGATACGAAATTAAATTCCAACGATTCCAAATATTTTAAGGGATTTTAAGGCACTTCAAGAAATTCCATAAGATTTGAGAATGTTATTGAATTTCCAAGTATTTAAAGGGACTTCAAAGACTTCTAAAAATTTAAAACACTTTTTAAGAGAACTTTAATGAACAAGTTTAATTTAACTTCTATTTGAGGAATTTCAAGATATTTTTAAAATTTCAAGGAAGTTCAAAGAATTTTGTAGGAATTCCAAAGATTTTAAGGAACTTCTAGTAAACTTTGGACAGTAAATGAAATTGAATTGAATTTAAAGGGAATCCTAGCGATTCCAAATATTTTAAGGGATTCAAGGCGCTTCAAGAAATTTCATAAGATATGAGAATTTTATTAAATCTCCAATTATTTTAGAAGATTTCAAAGGGATTCTGAAGGATTTCAAGAGATATAACAAATTTCAAGGGATCTCAAAGAATTTTGTAGAATTCCCAGAGTTCAAGGGATTTTTAACGATTCCACAGATTTCAAGCGATTTTAAGAAATTAAAAAATATTTCCAAATGTATCAAATGATTTCAAGAGATTTCAAAAGGTTTTCATATATTTCAAATTAATTTAAAGCTATTTTAAAGATATCAACGGAATTCTAAGACATTTGCTGTATAAAGTTTGTTTGTGCAGAATCGCTTTTTTTGTGTACTTCCATATGAGATTATGAGTGATCTGAATTAAATCGCTTCTTTGTAGTTTCTCTGCTTTTTCCATTAATTCCTTCAATATTTTTGTATTATTTAACCCAATGCTGATAATCCTATAATTTTTTTCTATGAAATGATTTTCTATAATAAGAAATAATGAGGAATAAACGACAGTAGTAAAAGTCGACGTATAGTCAGCCACTATAATCAGTAGTCAATACAGATCATAGTTAGCCATTCATGAGTCAGTAGTACAGGTCAATGTAAAATCCACCAAATATTTTACAATCTCTGCAATATTTTTCTGTTATGCAATCCCACAAAAAATTTTTAGTTTACACCAAAAATTCGAGTAATTGACCCCTCGGAAGATGCAATGAAGTCGAATTGTGATTTAGGGAATAGTATTTAAGGTATTTAAATGAAGGGTAGATTTTCATTTGGAGAATAAGAGAGCGAAAAGTCGACTGATTTTATTGCGGTCGACGAGTACTTTTTTTAAAAATAACGATTAGGCACGTACACGAGAAATTACGACATTGCCTTAATTGCAATCCGGCTAACGTAAAGCCTGGTCGCTCCAACCAGTTGGATAATTAACGATTAAGACTCGTGCGCAGGATTTTATCCCGTTGAGGGGAGCCTAGCAGACCTGAACACAGTACAATAAACACTGCTAATGTTAATTCCCGCGAGTAGAGTGCGAAATGAAATTTTCCTCGATTTTATATACCCAATACTCCCTACCCTCACCTCTCGCCCCTCTCGAAAATCGATCGCGTTCTCTATTACGTGAATAGCATTAATTAGGTAATTTAATTATATCTATAAAACGAAGATATAAACCGGTGGATAGAAATTAATGTTTGCTTCATTCCATCAATCTCAAATACATTAATTTTCAAGTACCTGTTATTCAAGAAATAATCTGATTTTGTAATTAATATCATTAGCGCATTTCATTCTACAACTTGATGTTTACAACGAGAATATTATTGTAAATTACGATGCAAATTTGTTTCATTATTATATATTGGAAATTGGAGTTCAATTTTATTAATTTGAAGAATGTAAAGTAAAATATACTAGAAAATATAGAAATTTTTTTAATCAAGGCGGATTTTTCGCTGACTAATTGATCATTTTTCTAAACCATTACTGCTCAAAGACCAGAATTTAAATTTTGTTACATTTTTAACATTGAATCTTTTATAAACCGAATGAAACAATTTCTCATTGAAATAAAAAAATTTGAATTCATTTATTTATTGCAGCCAAAAAATATGACTTTTCTAACATGAATGATGAATTACAATCCGGAAGGACAAATTTTTAACAAAATAGTTAAGTTTCGACAAAAAAGTGACTTTTTCACGAAAGAGTTTAACAATAGTTCAACCTGAAAAGTTGAGTTTAAAAAAAAAGATGAATCCTCAACATAAAATATAATATTTGCTATTTCTACAAAAAAAAAAAATAGAAAAGTTGAATTTCCAGCGAAAAATTAATTTTCAACGAAATAGTCAAATTTTCAACGAAATTGATGAATTTTTAACTGAAATGTTGAATGTTTAACCAAAAAAATAAATTTTAACAAAGTTGTTAAACTTTCAACCCAGAAGTTTAATTTTCCAACCAAAAACACGAGTTTTTAACCAAAAGACGAATTTTCTGTAAAACAGTTGAATTTTTAAGCCGAAAATATAAATTTACAACCAAAATTTTAATTTTCATCTCAACAGTTGTCTTTTTAACAAAAAGAGAGAGTAAAGTCAACCAAGATAATCAGTTAAAAAAATTAACTTTAACAACAACAAAAAAATGAATTTTCAACAAATTAGTTAAATTTTGAACCAAGAAGATGAACCTTTAACTCAAAAAATGCATTTATAACAGACTGTTTTATCTTCGACTCAAGTAGAGGAATTTTTAATTCAAACAAATAGAATTTCAGCCGAAAACGGAAAAATCAATTTTTCAGGAAGAAAAATAATTTTTAACGAAATAGTCCAATTTTCAACCAAAGCAATAAATTTTTAACTTAAATGATAAATACGCAACAAAAAATTAATTTTTAATGATCTAGTTCAACTTTTTACCAAAAAAAGGTAAAATTTCAACTAAAAAGACAAATTTTCTATAAAACAGTGGAATTTTGAACCCGCCAATATTAATTTTCTACAAAAAAGACGAATTTTCAACATGATAGTTCAATTTTCAACTAAAGAGATTAATTTCTGACTAGAATGATGAATCTTCGATAAAACAAAACAAAAAAATTAATTTTTAACAAGGTAGTTCAACTTTCAACACAATGACAAATTTTAAACAACAAGTAGAATTTTAACTAAAAAAGATCAATTTTGAACCACAAGTGAGAAAGTTATATATTTATAGTTAAAAAAAAATAAATGTTGACCAAAGATGAATTAATTTTCAACAACCTAGTTGAATTTTTAACCAAAGAGATAAACCTGCAACAAAATTTTTTTTTTTTTAATCAAGTGGTTTAAATTTTCACCCAAAGAATGAGTTTTCCATAAAGTAGTTAAACTTTCAACAAACGAGATGAACTTTCAACTGAAATTATGAATCTTCAACGGGAAAAATATTTATTAAAAAAATTATTTTTCAACAAAAGAAAATGAATTTTCAAACAAAGAGGTGAATTTTCGACTAAAATTATGAATCTTCAACAATCAAATGATTTTCTAGCAAAGTGGTTCAACCTTCTAATATGTCACTGAACTTCAAACAAAGAGAATGAAAACTCTAGAAATAATTTAATATTAGATATTTCAACCAAAAAAGATTTCAATTTGAAATAAAAAACAGTTGAATTTAACACAAAAAAACGACTTTTCAAAACAAAAAAAGTTTAATCCTCAACCAAAGAAGAATAATTTTCATCCAAGCGGTTGCATTTTTAACCAGGAAAGATGACATTTTTAGCAAAATAGATCAATTTTCCAACCAAAATGACGAATTGAAAATAATATTTCAATTTTCAACCAAAAGGGGTGACTTTCTAATGAAATTATTTCAGTTCGAAGCCACAAATGAAATTTGTAACTAAAAATATAAAAGCCAGGAGGAAGAAACTGAAGATTTATAACATAGAATCTTTTAGAAAAGTAATAAGACAATTTAAAATTTGAATTTAAAAAACTCAGATTTACTATCCTTGAAAGTTATTTAATTAATTAAAAGATTACAAAGTGAAAAATACTGAAAAATATAGAAAGTTTGTTTAATTTAATTTATACAATTAACTTTGGTTCTCAAGTCTTTTCAACTAAGAATAAATTTGTACATTCGCTCACTTGTCGCATCGAATCTTTTACTTTTCTGTATTAATCGAAACTTTTTTCCAATAGAGTATTCATTAGTAATGCAAGAAGTGGTTTTCATTTAATCAGCTCAAAAGAGTCAAACGATGACTTATTCAGGAGTAAATCTGTTCAATCACTGAACAAAAAACTACTTTGCTTTCCGAGAGACATCTATCATCAAATAATTAATAAAGATAAAAAAGTTCCTTTTTCTCGAAAGTTATTGAAATTGAAAATTAGGTTTCATTTAATGATTTATAATAAAACATGAAATAAATCTCAGCTTTAAAAGATAAACTTCCAATCTAAAATGGAACAGTTAAATTTTCAGTTAGAGAAAAAAATCATTTTCAATAAAATAGTTCAATTTTCCAACAAAGTAAATTTTAATATAAAATTACGAATCGTCTACTGGGATTATTGAATTTTAAACTAAAAAGAGGAATTTTCAACGAAGAAGATTATTTTTCGACCAAAAAAGGACCAATTTTCTTCAAAATACATGAATTCTCAAGTAAAAAAGATAAATTTACAATAAAAAATTGTATATTAGAATTTTTAGTAAGTTAGAAATAATTTTCAACCAAAGATACGAATTTTTAAATAAAATTATGGAAAATTCAACTAGATTAGTTGAATTTACAGTTACAAAAACTAAATGATTACGTAGATGAATTTTTAACTAAAATAATGGAATATTCTACGGGATTAAGTAAATTTTCAGTTTAAAAGATTAAATATCAAACAATAAGATTAATTTTCTACCGGAAAGATGAATTTTCAACAAAATACATGAATTTTCAACAATAAAAGATAAATTTCCAACAAAAAATGGAGTAGTTAAATTTTCAGTAAAAAAATTTTCAACGAAAAAAAAAACGAATTTTCAATAAAATAGTTCAATTTTCCAACAAAGTGATGAATTTTAATCTAAAATTATGAATCTCTACTGGGACTGTTAAATTTTAAACTACAAAGAGGAATTTTCAACAAAGAAGATTAATTTTCGACCAAAAAAGGACCAATTTTCTTCAAAATACATGAATTCTCAAGTAAAAAATATAAATTTTCAACAAAAAATTGAATATTCGAATTATTAGTTAGTTAAAAATAATCTTCAACCAAAGATACGAATTTTTAAATTAAATTATGGAATATCTAACTAGATTAGTTGAATTTACAGTTACAAAAACTGAATGATTACGAAGTAGATGAATTTTTCACTTAAATTATGGAATATTCAAGAAGATTGAGTAAATTATCTGTTTAAAAAATTAAATTTCAAACGAGAAGATTAATTTTCTACCAAAAAGATAAATTTTCAGGAAAATACATGAATTTTCAACAAAAAAAGGTGAATTTTCAATCAAAAATGGAATAGTTAAGTTTTCAGTAAACAAAATTTTCAACGAAAAAAAAAACGAATTTTCAATAAAATAGTTCAATTTTCCAACAAAGTGATGAATTTTCAACTAAAATTATGAATCAGCTACTGGCATAGTTTAATTTTAAACCAAAACGATTATTTTTCAACAAATAAGATTAATTTTCGACCAAAAATTATAGATTTTCAAATGAAAATAGAATACTTAATTTTTTAGCTAAAAAAATATAATTTTCAACAAAAAAAAAACGAATTTTCCACAAAATAATTCAATTTTCGATCAAAGTGATGAATTTTTAAATAAATTTATCTGTCATCTACTGGAATAGTTCAATTTCAATCCAAAAAGATAAATTTTCAACAAAGAGGATTAAATTTCGACCATAAAGGATAAATTTTCAATCAAAAATTGAATAGATAAATTTTTAGCTACAAGAAAACAATTTTCAAGCAGAGACGATTTTTCAACTAAAATTATAGAATATTCAATTGGATTAGTTAAATTTTCAGTAAAAACCAAAAATTTCAACCAAGAAGATGAATTTTCTACCAAAAAAGACGAATTTCCAACAAAATAAGTGAATTTTCAACTAAAAAAGATAAATGTTTAACCAAAAATGGAACAGTTAAATTTTAAGTTAAAAGAAATTAATTTTCAACAAAAAACAAATTTTTAACAAAATAGTTCAATTTTCCAACAAAGTGATGATTTTTCAACTAAAATGATGAATTTTCTACTTGTATAGTTGCTTTGTAAGCCTTAAAGTTATCCCCTCTCTGTGATAACATAAAGATTGAGGGGGGTGGCTGAGGACCCCAGCAGAAATTTGTTTATTGTAACAAGGATTTTTAATGTTTTTGCACGACAATTTTTTGGATATACTTTTTTATATCCTTTATAAGATAAAACTAGTTAATATATATATATATATATATTTTAAATTTTGAAATATAAAATAAATTAAAAACTAAAAACAAAATGGAAAAAATAACTCACGATTAAAAAAAGGCTGGGTATAAAAGACCCCAGGGATAACTTTAAGGGTTAAACAAAAATGCATGAATTTTCAGCAAAATACATTAATTTTTAGGTAAAAACCATAAATTTCAAACCAAAAATTGAATTGTTAACTTTTCATCAACTTTTAACAAAAAATTGAATAGCTTAATAAACAATTTAAAAAATTAATTTTTACCCAAAGAGATGGATTTTCAACTTAAAAAGATGAATTCTCGACAAAAATGTAACAGGTTATATTTCAAACAAAAAAGATTTTAATTTTAAATAAAAATTGTTGAATTCAACCAAAAAAGACGAGTTTTCAACACGAGTAGAATTTTCAACTAAGAAAGTTTGTTCAGTCAAGAGAGAACAAAAATGTCAACCAAACCGTTGAATTTTCAGTTAAAATAATTAATTTCCAACCAAGAAAAAAAACGAAAATTAAACAAGATATTTGAATCCAGTACTATAAAGCTAGTTTTACAAATGAAAAAATATTGTTATTCATTTTATAATTTAATTTTAACAAAATTTGAGCACGCTTTCCAAAAAATTCCCTGACTCAAAAAAAAAATACCCTTATATTTCTTGGGTTTTCTAGGTATACAAAAATTCCCTGAAAATTCCAGGTTTTCCAGATGAGTGGACACCCTGTTACTTTAGTATCCTGAATTTATCGGAATTTTCGGAACATTTTTAACAGTGGAATTTTAATCTCTCAGCAATGTAGAAACTTTATGAAGAAAATAAATTGTGTGGAATACTTCGTATAATTTTAAGAATAACTGCACAACGTGGAGTCGTCATAATTATAACGGCCCGGAAAGGCAGGGATAAGCGAATTTTCCTCCTTAATTCTTTTTTTCTGCTTGGCTCAAATCTCGTGGACCCCCGTGAGGATTTAATTTCTGCCAGACAATCTACCCGACACCCCACGAACTCTCTGATTTACTCTTAATGGTGTGTCATGATTATTTGGATTCTCGCAACTGTCGGCGAGAATCGCGAGGGGTTGAGAAAATCTCATTTTCTTGAAATAAGTGAAGAAAAAAACTTATTCAACTCCAGAGAAGAATCTCTCCGGGATCCAGTCATTACAATGGTAAAATTACTTAGGGACCATTCAAAAATTGCGTCAGGCTAATTAAAAAAAAATCCACCCCTCCTCTTCATCGTCAGTGAGAGCTTGAACACAGAACTTGAACCTCCCTGTGTGATTTCATGAATAGGAACACCCCACTCCCAATTTAGTCAACATTTTTTCTTCAACTTAATTTGATAAGTGCTTAGAATATGACATAAAAACATCATATTTTAAAAGATGTTACTGCTCAAACTGCTAGCTCTCAGTATAAGGAAAATAGGGTGATTTTTAACGAAAATAGATGATGATGAATGATGATGATGATGATGATGATGATGATGATGATGATGACGACGATGATGATGAATTTTCAACGAAAGAATTGAGTTTTCGAACTATAAAGTCGAATTCTTTAGAAATCAATTGACTTTCTAACTCTAAAAGATGAATTTTCAACCAAATAGTTGCACTTTAAAAGAAAAATTAATTCGGGACCAAACAGTTGCATTAACAATCAAATAGTTCAACTTTCCACCAAAAGAGAGTTTAATTTAAAATCAAACAGTTGAATCTGAAGGCCAAAAAACAAAATTCTTTAGAAGATAGTTGAATTTTAAAGCAAGAACTTTTCTAGCAAAAAAGATAGATTTTCAATCCAAAAAAGATAAGTTTTCAATGAAAAAAGAGAAATTTTAAACAAAGCAGTTGGATTTCCGACCAAAAAATATGACATTCTAACGAAATAGTTCAATTTTTAACAAAATAATTAAATTTTCAAGGAAATAGCGAAGTATTGACCACATGGTTGAATTTTCGACCAAAAAAGATGAATTTTCAACCAAACAGTTGAATTCTCAACAACGAAAATAATTATCAACCAGACAGTTACATTTATAATCCAGTAGTTGAGCTTTCAAGCAGAAGTGAAGATTTTTGGGAAGAAAACAAATTAATTTTTTTAATCAAGTGCTCAATTTTTCAACCAAATAATTGCATTTTCAACAAAAAAACTGATTTTAGACCAAACAGTTGCATTTACAATCAAACAGTTGAACTTTCCACCAAAAGAGACGAATTTTGCAAAAATTTTCAATTTTGAGTTGAATTTTCAACCAAATGGTTGAGTTTTTGAATAAAAAAGATTAAACTTCAACCAAAAAGAGTTAAATTTAAAATCAAATTGTCGAATCTGAACGCCAAAAAAAAAACAGCATTTTTTAGAAGACAGTTGAGTTTTAAATCAAGAATTTTTCTAGCAAAAAAGATAGATTTTCAATCAAAAATAGATGAGTTTTCAATAAAAAAAGAGGAATTTTTAACAAAACAGTTGAATTTACGAACAAAAAAGATGAATTTCTAACAAAATAGTTGAATTTTTAACAAAATAATTAAATTTTCAAGAAAATAGTGGAATCATGACCACATGGTTGAATTTTCGACCTACAAAGATGACTTTTCAACCAAATAGTTGAATTTTCAAAAACAAAATTAATTATCAACCAAACAGTTGCATTTGTAATCCAGTAGTTGAGCTTTGAAGCAGAAGTGACGATTTTTTAACAAAATAAATTAATTCTTTACCAAGTAGTTACTTTTTTAATTAAATATACAAAGATGTTCAACTTTCAATCAACAACAATTTTTAATTTGGAATCAAAAACATTTCAATTTAACCAAGAAAAATGATTTTTCAACCAATCGGTTAAATTTTCAACAACAATAAAAAATAATTATAGAACAAACAGTTGGATTTATGTATAGCCATACAGTAGATCTTTGAAGCAAAAGACACGAATTTTTAACAACATATTTGAATCTTCAAGCGAAAAAAAAATTTTTAGAAGAAAGGTTAATTTTAAACCAAGAACTTTGCTAGCAAAAAAGATCAATTTTCAATAAAAAAATATGAATTTTCAATCCAAAAAGAGGAATTTTCAACAACGTAGTTGAATTTTCGAACAAAAATATGACTGTAACAAAATAGTGGAATTTTGAACAAAATAAATAAATTTGGAACAAAATAGTAGACTTTTTAACCACATAGTGGAACTCTTGGCGCAAGAAGATGAAATTTCAAGCAAGGAGTTAAATTAAAAAAAATAAATAAATTATCATACAGTTGCATTTACAATCAAGTAGTTGAAATTTCAAGCAAAAATTACAATTTTGCAACAAAATAAATGAATTCATAAACAAATAGTTGAATTTTCAAACAAGTGGTTGAGTTAAAAAAAAGATTAAACTTCAATAAAAAACAGTTGCATTTTTAATCCAAATTATTAAAATTAACAACGAATTAGTTGAATTTTCAACGAAATAACTATTTTTTCTGAAAACAAAATTGTTGAACTTTCAACTAAAATTATGAATCTTCAACAAAAAAAAATTAATTTTTAACAAAGAAGTTCAACTTTCAACCAAGTAGTTCAATTTTCAACCAAAAATATTTATTTTCATTGAAAAATATAATAGTTTATTTCAAACAAATAAAGATTTTAGTTTTGAATTAAAAACAGTAGAATTTAACCGAAAGCACAAATTTTTAACAAAATAGTTGAATAGTCAAACAAAACAAATGAATTTGTACGCAAACAATTGCATTTTTATCTAAAAAAGATCAAATTTCTACCAAAAGGGATGAGTTTTTAAACCAAAACGACAGTTTGGTTGAAAATTCAACTTTTGACTGAAAAATTAAACTATTTTGGTATAAAATTCAACTATTTGGCTGAAAATGAAATTTTTTGTTATCAATTCATATTTTCGGGTAAAAAATTAATCTTTTGGTATGAAAATTCATCTCTTGGTAGAAATTAATCTGCTTTGGTTAAGGATTAAACTTTCTTGTTAAAAATTTGTCTCTAGTTGAAAATTTAACTTTTGTTGAAAATTAGAATTTTTTCTTTGAAATTTTATCTCTTGGTAGGAATTTGATTATTTTTGGTTAAAAATGCAACTATTTGGATGTAAATTAATTTGCTTTGGTTAAGGATTCAACTCTTTTGTTA
The DNA here is from genome assembly GCA_011634705.1 of Andricus grossulariae. Lineage (NCBI taxonomy): Eukaryota > Metazoa > Arthropoda > Insecta > Hymenoptera > Cynipidae > Andricus > Andricus grossulariae. The sequence goes on from JAABKJ010003032.1 coordinate 23,615, forward strand.
AATATTTTTCTTTTTAGTTGAAAATTTAACCAGTTTGTTGAAAACTTGCTTTTATTGGTTAAAATTTAACTTTTTTAACTAAAAAATTTAACTATTTAATGTTTAGTTGTAAATTAATATTTTCTGCTCCATTCAACTATTTTGCTGAAAATTCACTTATTTTGTTGGAAATTTATCTTTTTGGTAGGAAATTCAACTACTTGGTTGGCAGTTGAACTTTTATTTAAAGAAATTCATTTTGTTTTTAAAGATTCATCTTTGCGGTTCAAAATTTGATTATAAGGTTAAAAACTTGTTTCTTTTTGGTCGATAATTAATTTTTCAACAGAAGACTTAATTATTAAATTTTGTGTTGAGAATTTATCTTTTTTGGTTGAAAATTCAACTACTTGTTTAAAAATTAAACTACTTTTCGAAAATTAATTTTTTTTGGTTAAAGATTTATTATTTTTGTTAAAAATTCACCTCTTTTGTTTGAAAAATCGTATTTTTTGGTAGAAAATTAATCAGCTTGATTGAAAATGCATCTTTCTTGTTGCAAAATTAAACTATTTCGTTAAAAATTTCACTAATTTCGTGGAAAACCTCTTTTCAAATCGTCTTGTTTTCTAATGCCTCAATATTCTGTTAATGAATCTTGAAAAATGAACGAGGGAAAATTTAGTGAAAAATCTATATTTTAGGTGTTTTAGGAGATTTTTCAAATTTAAGGTGAAAAAAGGGGCAAATCTCTGAAGACATCTCTGATATGAACTAGATATGGTGTGATTTAATGTGAAAATAAATAAAGTTTAGCTTCAATTTTAAAATAATTTAATTCAAATCATCAAAAAACCTTTTTAGAAAATGTCTTCACAAAATTCTGTTCCTGAAGACTTGACAAATGACTGCAGTCGCAAAAAATAAGAAAATATTTCGTTGAATTATTTCTCGATTAGGGTCATTTTAGAAATACCCACTGTATTTTCCACAAATATTTATTCAGAGATTACATTTGGCGAAAATACTTTCAATCTAAAATATGAGAGGATTCAGAACTGCATATCTAGCAATTTTTCAGGAATGCCGTTGTTATCATCATCCTTTTCACAAAAGTCTTTCTTTATGGTTTCCGAAGAAAATGAGGATTTGATATCAGGTGTCACGGGATAATAGGGGTCTTTGTCAAAAATTTTCCGACACTTTTTTTTGAATAAATGTAGCATGCCATATGCCGCTGACATTGTATAAAGGCGACCGTCGCTCTTTAATGCCTCTAATGGACTTTTAAGCTCGTTCCGCTCATCACTTTATCTTGTTATTTTGCCCAATTACGTTTCGCGAAATTTATAAGAAAATTTTTGCCTATACTGAGGTTTCTTATCCTGGATTTATAATTTCCTTTCTCAATGTCAGAAACTTCAAATTATTTTTTTTTACAGATTATTCAAATTATTTCTTCAGGGGAGACCGGGGCTAAGCGCGCACTTTTGTATACTAAAAAAACATTTACAAGTGAAAACTCGCGTAATCGCGTGTGAATATTTTAAGTGTTTTCAAAAATAGCGTAAGCTGTTATCATTAAGTAAAGTTAAATTACAATTTTTTACCTACGCGGCCGGCGGAAAAGCGCCGTTTGTGCCCTAGGGCCGAAAAAATTTAAAAAAGTGCGCCTGAGGGCGTAAAAAATATAAAAAAAGCTCTATATTCTCCGACCGCCTCGCAAGTCCTCAAAATATAAATTGAAGAGAGAAATTGAATGTTTTTATTAAATTAAACAAATTTGTTTGAGAAATCCAAAGGTGCGCGCTGAGCCCCACACCTTTTTTGGGACATCCTTGGAGTTACCGTCAATTTTATCAAATAAAATATTAGTTGAAATAGCACTCCTTCAAGCCGCATAAGTTCTTTTTTCATAACTTAATTTTGCCATTAAAAATTGACGACGCAAAAACTGTGCGCGCTTAGCCCCGGTCACCCCTATAGATTTAACATTTTTAATTTTTAATGTTTATGAATACCGATTTAACAATTTTAAACCAACCCTCTTGAAATCTTGAAGTATTTTGTATTTAAAACTCTTTAAATTCTTGGAAAGTTTACTAGTCTTTGAATATACAAACTTTGAGATTGGAAGACTTTCACAAACTTTATAATCCTATCTAAAAACAAGTGGTGTAACGATAAGTCTCGAAAATCTCCCAATCATTGTTATTAGACACCTGATTCGCTTTTAATTACTTGAAGTTGTTTTATCTCTTGAATTTATAATTTTGAAAATTTAATTAACAAATAATCCCTTCCAAGGATGTTCTAGGTGTACAGTCAAGTTGAAAATTGCTTAATCTTTAACTTGATTAGCAAAATCCACAAAAAAGGGCCATTGATTATTGCAATAAATTTTAGAAGAGAAATCCAAGCGTAAATAATAAAAAAAACGTTGAGGTACTTTTAATAAAAAATAAATGGATTTCAAAGGATATAAACAGTTTTTCAAACAATTTTACGTCATGCTCGTTTTTTCATCTGAAATTGGTATAGATATTAAAGAAGGTTTGAACTTTAGAACTATTTTAGATTATGTTATCATTTTTCACCGGAAATCGGTTACTTTGAAAAAAAACATTAGGTTCTTAAATTATGTTAGTTTTTTTCGTCTAAAATTGCCATTTAAAAAAAATAGATATCAAATATCAAAGATAATAAAATTTGTTCTTCACGATTCCAGAGAAAATATAAATTGATTTTTTATTCTGACAGAATAATTTTAGTAAAATATTTAAAAATATTTTAGAACATTTATAATGATTTCTTAAAATTTCAAAAGAGACTGTAGAAGACGGCAATACAGGATTTTAAAAAAAATCAAAATTGGAAAATATTTCAGAAAAATTTTAACAAAATGAAGATTTTTGAAGATTTGAAAATAACATTTTTAAGCTTTTTAAGGATTTTGGAAGGTTTTAAGTTAATAAAATTAGATTCTTACGATTCCAGAGAAAATCTAAATTGATTTTTATTCTGAAAGAATAATTTTAGTAAGATATTTTAAAATATTTTAGAACATTTCTAATGATTTCTTAAAATTTCGGAAGAGACTGTAGAAGACTGTAATACAAGA